>JAUNZM010000494.1:855000-930000 GCA_033459285.1 Clamator glandarius
ATCAAAATATTAAATATGTGGGATTAATGCTCCTTATGTGGAACTGACTAAATGATTTGATTTTGCTGTATCTTCTACATTAAGAAAAATGGCTTATTCAAAGTAAAAATTACTAATCTATATGTGAGAAGGATTTTGTCCCTCAGTTTCACTATGGGATGCTGTGACATCCCTTGGTAGCCATCAGCTAAACGAATTTGGGTGACTTTTTTTCTTTGAAGAGTCTACACTGGAAGTTTGAAGTTTTGTAGAAGAAAAGAGGTAGGAAATAAAATACACTGGTTCCTGGGGAGAGAACTAGAGAAGAAAATGTTTTGTATCAGAGCCTAAGTTTTGCAACAGAAGAAATACTGGAGAAACTCTGACTCTGTTGGGTGGGAGCACACGAAGAGAGTCAGCAGGGATGTCTTCTGAAATCACCTTGATTTTTGCCAAAAATTTGCACAGGGGAATATTCTGTTGGCACCAATCTGTGCTGAGGCTGAGGGGAAAGTAGCTAGAAGAAAAACTTCGTGATTATTTTGAAGCAGGCTGGGCTTCATCAGCCTTGGAACTGTTTTTTTTCACATGGAGGTGGGCTGTATTTCTGAGGTAGACAAAACTGAGTATGCGAAGCATCTCATTACTGTATTGATGATGCTCCCATTCTTCTGGATTTTAATATAACACTTGTGTCTGACTTGACGATGCTTTGTAGTAACAGTGAGTGAGCACAGCGGGTACTGGAGCAGCAAGTGGTTGTCCTCTGTCCTCTTTGAGGTCTGACCTGGCTTCCTGGCTGACAGATGTTCTGTTCGAGTTCAGAGGGAGAACCACTGGCACGCTGATGCCATGGGCTTCCCTCTGTAGTCAAGTCAGTGGTTAAGACTGAAGGGTGGCAGAAAGAAATAGGGAGGGCGCAATCTGAAAATCAAATTGAAATAGATTGTTAACTAATCCTTCCAAATTTTATTTATTAATTTTGTAATTATACCAAATTAAATCCTCACAAGCTACTCTGATTGCTTGGCTTACCTCAATTTATATTCAAATCTCAATAAAATACATTTCAGCCTTTTCTTAATGAGATGATGAAAAAAGCTGTCCCGTGGAAGAGTCATGGACACACATTCCAACATTACTTACAGTCACCTGTTTGCTTTTTAATGTTGCGACTGAATTTGTATTTAACTCGGGATTAAAGTATAAGCTGACGTATTTGAATAAGGATAACTGTAAGCTGTGAGTTCCTAAAAATTAAAAAGATGGCTACACAATTGGTTAATAGAAAGAGGTTTTAAAACCTGAAGGATGCTGAATAGTGCAGACATTGTGTCACTGTTGCTGAGATGCACAAAGTGGAGTTTCATGGAGGCCCACGGTGATCCTGGAGTCTCCGTACAGCCCAGGTGCTGGATACGCTGGTGGCAGTGATGGGAGGGGAAGGGTCCTCACCCCTGCTGGAGGTGTCAGCGCTGCACTGGGGGAACCTCCTGGGGGAACCTGTGTGGGGAGAGGGGGACGGGGGCAGCAGCCGTGCCCTTGGCGCAGGCAGGGCTGGAGCATTGCTGTCGGCAGGCGGTTGGGTCCCAATGTGCCAGACAGCACTCAACAGAACAAGTATTCCCCATCCTCCGAGGATGCTTCTTTTTACTGGGCAGTGAAGCTTTTAAATGCCAGCAAGAACTCGTCGGTGACTGCTGTGTTCTCACAAGTGTACCTCTGGGGTCACCTCTGAAGCTTTAAGGGGGGTTATGTTGGTTATTTCCAAAAGGCAGGGCTTTATATGCTTTCCTGAGTGGGTCTTTTTCACCAAAACAAGTGATGCATAATGAGTGGATCTTGGTCCAATTTCCCCAATGGCTCTGGAGATCATTTTTAATGATCTTCATTGTAAATTTTAAAAAATACAATCCAAACCAAAAAGACTCTGCTCTTTAAATCTAGGTGACTTTGTCCAAAATGAGCTGAAGTACAAACTGGGTTTGTTTTCCCAGTTAATAACATGGTCTGTTAATGGGGTGCTGAGCAAATGTCACATTCACGTGTTGGTCTCTGCCAGAGCAAGTCCAGTGTTTGGCACAAGAGGTGTAATATACCCCACACTAACAAAACCATCCTAGGCTCAGGGTCTCCTGCTTTGGGAAGGATCATCTCTGCTTTTCCTTGGTATTCCTGTAACATCCGGAGCCGGTTATCCTGTGCTGCTGCTCTGGTTCCTTGGCAGTTTTGCTCAAACCGTTAAACAGTCATTTGAAATGGAAAATCTTCTGTCTGTATTTCATAGTTTGTTTTGGTTCCCCCCCCCCAGGTTTTTTTTGTTGGTTTTTTTTTTTGTCAGTTCCTTTAGTAATTGTATCTTATTTTTTGTTGCACAGGAAAATACAGAACTGCTCACAAACCTCATTCAAAGCCAAAAGTATCAAACATTTTTGAGGTAGATTTTGCAGCAAATGGAAGTGATACAAAATCAACAGGCCGTTTCCAGTCAGAGGAGGAGCTGTGGGCCCGCTTGGAAGAGCTTGAGAGACAAGAAGAGCTCCTAGGTGAACTGGACAGGTACAGCACTGTCTTAGTGCAGTCAGGTTTGGGTTTGGGAAGCTTCGGGAAGGTGTGGACGAGAGAATCTTACCTTAAGTGCAGACCGCTGATGAGACGGGTGCAAGGGAATTCTCACTGGTGGAACAAGGGAGGAACATGAACAAAGTGTGTGCTGCAGGGCCAAGGGCCTCAGTTCACTTAGATAATTTTCATTTCATAGGATGCCTGATATGGCTGGGACAACTGGAGAAGACACGACCTCCTCTGAAGAGGAGAAAGAAGATAAGAGAAGAGATCTGAGTGGGACGTATACAGCTGAAGACCGTATTACTCAGGGCAACTTCCATAAAGAAGTAACAAATTCAGACTTGTTAGGTGGCCAAGTTAATGGCTCTACTTATTATCACAGTGATGATGAAGATGACATAGATGTTGGAGATAACTCTGTTCCAACTATTTTTTTCTCTCACACTGTTGAACCTAAAAGGGTTTGTACTTTATTATTTTGATCTTTCTCTCAAGAGATTGTGCAAAACATGTATGCCACGTCTGAAACATAGAGTTTTAAATAATGTAGATAATGTAAAGTGCTAACTGTAGATGACATTTATTTGGATTTTTTTTTTTGGATGCTTGAAGCCCACAGTTTAAATCGTGCAGTTTCAAATATGGTATTAAAAAATTATCTTCAAACTTATACCTTACAGTTCTGGCTTCCAGCTGCCGTAAAAGCTACTGTCCTGTCTAGGGGTTCTTAAAATGACTTTTTACTTAACTTAAAACTGACTATTGAACAGCTAAGCTCTTGAGCAGGGTTTGGATAAGCATATTGTCATGTATTAAATGCAAAATCGATGCACATTAGTGCAAAGAAATACCCCAGCCTAGTGCAAGTGGTAAAGTATAAACAGTTCACACCATGTTACCATTCATACATTTGTTAACTTATGGCTTTGTAGTCTCCAGTAGCTTAGATAGGAGAATGTCAGAAGGCGGTTGATCTGCAGCCTGGTGATTGTTGATTTTATGGTCTAGACCATCATTTGTATTCAATTTTCAGGTAAGAATAAACACAGGAAAAAATACTACTTTGAAATTCAGTGAAAAGAAAGAAGAGGCCAAGCGTAAAAGGAAGAACAGCAATGGCAATGGCCATGCAACTCCAGAACTGCCTAACATCAAAACCCCAGCAGACATTTACCGGTGTGTAATTTATAGCGTTGGCGTGTGAGCTTTCCCCTTAGCAGACCTTCTCTTTTCATTTCTGTCCACCTGGAGTATGAAACTGAGCTGCTGTTTCCTGAAAGAAACAGCTGACACTGAATTTACTACTTAAAAATGAAAGTTTGTGACTTCTGCCTTATTTTCATGCTTTCATATCTATAAAATATTTCGAAGCCTAAAAGTTCCTTTTCCAAGGAGCAAGTTAACAGGACTTTTTCTGAGCTTCTGAAATGGTGGTAAATTTGCCAGGAGATATCATCCCGTGAAGGAATGTGGCAGTTTCTTATGCATTCCAGGTGGTTCCATGTCATTTGCTTCTGTATTTGTTCTCAGACATAACTGCCCAGATCTATCACTTGTAGTGCTCCTTCTTCCCCAGTTACTGGTTGCTGCGGTTTGTCTCCTCCTTTCTGTATCTTCTGAATATTCTCAGGTCTTTGCATAGTTCCTCTTCTATTCTCTCCCCCTGACTTTAGTCCATCACTGTCTCTATTCTCTGTAAAAAGAAGTGCTCCCCTGTGGAACACTTGGAAACCAGTGTTTGGCTTAGAGGACAGTATTGATAAATACTGAACTGAGATGGTGGGAGAGTTCAAACCAGTATGTGGGTTTGTGAAGATGAACACAGACACCTGTTGGATTGGTTGATTAATGCTTGTGAAAATCACTGCGTTTGTTTGTTGGTGTATCCAGGCACTGAAAAAACGTGTCACAAAGTATGAGAAGTTAAAACCTGTCCCCTGGTGTTGGTTGCTGGGGCTGAAGGTGAGATGAAGGATTCTGTTGTGGTGCTCTCCCTGAGCTCTGTGGAGAACCTCCATCTTCCTCAGAGATACAGAAGTGTTCCCATGAGTGCCTGATGAATAAAGCTGTTAAACAAGTAACGCCCTTAAAACTCATCCAGTCACTGGCTTCCTCCTTTCTGGTTTGGTAAAACTGGCTCTGTCTTCCAATGCCATTCCGTCTCCTCCACCCACCCTTGACTTCTTTAAGTCATGGGAATGGAGCACAAACTGTCAGAAGAGGCCTCTATATCAGTTTAGAGTCTGTGAAGACTTAGAAAGTGTCTTTGTGTTGATCTGATCTTAAAAGCTGATTTTTAAAATAGATTTATTTATTTGTTAGCTGAAAGCAGCAGATTATGTCCCTTGTCAGAAACAGCCTTCATCCTTTCTATGAGCGATGGATGTTTCCAGTATTTGTTTTTATACTCTACATTTGACAAGGACTGAATTCTGGAAGACCTTCCATTGTTGTGATCTTGTGTTTCTCTTTACAGAAACAACCCTGACAATCATTTAGTTTACCTTTTTCCTAACTTTTTGTAGCTCACATATTCTGTTTTCTCACAATTTTCAAAGCACTATAAGTTTTCTGCTGAAAGGGTGAACCAGGTTCATGCTTGAATAAAGGGCCTGACAGTGTTTGCTCTGCAGAACTGATCCTCCTACGCTGGTAAATAAAATGCCTCTAAAGGTACAGTACTGTAGTTCTGCAGCAAAAAAGTTGGGAAAGCGTATCATAATTAATTTGTACAAAAGACAAAGCAAGATCACTGTAAATTTGTCATCTGATCCCAAAATGGTTTATTAAAGCTAACATTTTCCTTTGCAGAGTCTTTGTTGATGTTGTGAATGGAGAATATGTCCCTCGTAAATCAATTCTGAAGTCTCGAAGCAGAGAGAACAGTGTTTGTAGCGATACCAGCGAGAACAGTGCTGCTGAGTTTGATGACAGACGAGGAGTTCAGAGGAGTATTAGCTGTGATGAAGCTACTCAGAGTGACAACAGCGAAGGCCTGCTGGAGGAGGAAGAGGAGGAGGGGCGGCAGCAGCTACCGAAAAAGCTTCCTCCCTCTTCAGGGACAACTGAGGTACAGTGTTTAATTAATTATTGATTGTTGGCAGCGATAAAAATGAGAAATCTAACAACTTTAGTTGCCTATACCATCAATGAGATTTCTTTAAAATAGTTTTCAGGCTTGTATCCAGTGTGCTTCAGCAGGACGTTTGCAGGTGATGAGCTTCTGTCGTAGGTGTCCTCAGGGCCGAGGGGAGGGGATGAGGCTGGGGGCTTTTTCCAGCACTCAGCTGTGAAGATCTGACCGAGGAGTCCCTTGCCAGTGTTACTGCAACCAGCATCAAGTCTGCTGGGTCGACCTGGAAGTGTCACTGCAGGATAGACAGCAGCATTTAAAAAAACAAAGACGCGTCTCTGCTTTGGAGTGGATGAGAGGGAAGAGTTGATTCCCAGTAACCGGAGCTGTGCAGTGACTGAGCAGCCCGTTTCCAGGTAGTGGTTTTAAGTTTTAAACCACACAAATATAAGCTGAGTTGTGGTTTGGACTTGCCAAAGGCAGGGGAATTGCGCTGTGGAAGGAAGCATCACACCTCTACTGTCCTCTTCCAGACTAGAGCCATTAGCAATCCCAAACTGATCTGTTTTCCAGCATTTGGAAAGTTGAGGGCTTCCTGACAAAGAAAGGGCATAAGGAAAAATCTACAGTTCCTTAGTAATTGGGTGAGTACAAGAATTAATTGTGGCCACTGTGCTGGATTCATGGCACAGTGTATTCTTCATTTCTGTTTTGTAAGAGCTTGCACTGACTTTTTCAAATGAGATGAAACTGAGTTTTCCGTAGTTCCCAATGCAATGGGCAAGTTCAAAGAAAACACTATTTTTAGAAAAAATATTTCTGACAAGAAATAAATTCCTCATAAAAGCTATTGTTTATCCTCATTTTTCACACAAACGGCTCCAGACGAATCTGGGCAGGGTGTGAAGATCCATGGTGGAAGATCCATCTGTAGAGCTAGCACTTCACAGTGCCTACTTTCTGGAATATATTTGCTATATTTTTATAGAACATCTGGGTACACTTTAGGTGTTACCCGTCAGCTCGTGTTCTGAATGTTGTTCTCCACAATAAAATGTATTTTCCAAGTGCTTGAAGAAGAGCCAAGAGCCAGTGAAATGCTCCAGGTGAACCTGCCTTCTTCAGTGCTGCCGCTTTGCTGCTGGGTGGTTTTGTGGGTGTTTGAAACATTATTGCTCCATTACCACTTCTAACACACTAATTTCTTTTCTTTTTATTTCTGATTTTACCCTGATCCTTGTCAGTTGTATTTTAGAATCATAGAATAGAATCAGTAAAGTTAGAAAAAAGCTCTGAACTCATCCAGTCCAACCATCAGCCCAACCCCACCATGCCTGCCACCACGTCTACACTTTTGTTTAATATCTCCAGGGGTGGAGACTCCACCACTGCCCTGGGCAGCCTCCTTCAATACTTCACCACTTTCAGTAAAGAAATTTTTCCTGGTATCCAGTCTAAGCCTCCTCTGGTGCAACTTGAGGCTGTTTCTTCTCATCCTATTGCTTGTTACCTGGGAGAAGAGACCAAAACCCACCTCACCACAGCCTCTTTTCTAGGAGCTGCAGAGAGTGATGAGGTCTCACCTCTTCCTCCTCTTCTCCAGACTAAACAACCCCAGCTCCCTCAGCTGCTTCCAGAACCCCTGCACTCCAAACTCTCCCCTAGCTCTGTTCCCCTTCTCCAGGTGCTCTCCAGCCCCTCAAGAGCCCAAAACTGAACCTAGGGTGGTTGTGTCCCAAGTGTGGGTCGCAGCACTTGGCCTTGTTGAACCTCATGCAATTGACTTCAGCCCATCGCTCCAGCCTGTCGTATTGCTTACCTGTTCTTGGCAACAGGAGTGCTGTTAGACCAGGGCGGTTTTGTGCAGGCACAGCTTTAGGCAGAATTTGGCTATTGAAGCAGAAAATAAAAAGACACTGCTTTTTTTGCAAGTCCTGCAAGAAAGGAATGGCTGGTTTGTTGTGCCTTTTTTCTTGGTAACGGAGTTATGAAAAAGCAGAACTAAGCGTGGTTAATAAATCTGGTGTGCGTTCCTTTGTGCCCAGTGTGAGCATCAGACCTTGGATGTAAACTGCTTCCCTTTGGCCTTAGGCATCCTGGGGTTTCTGTTTTCAATACATAGTAGGGTGATTTGTTCTTAAATGTGTTTATGAAAAGTAGTTCTGGGTTGCTTTTTTTCCAATGTTTTCCAAGAATCATGGTCATTTCTTAGCAAAGTTAGAAAGGATTAAGTCATGTAGTCGGCTGCATATAAATGGTCGTTTTTAAACATTAAATGTTTTTATTCAACCCTTCACAGAGAAGTGGTTGGAACCGAGTGTGCCGTTCTCTTAAATATAAATTGTTTTTGCCATTTTTCGATCATATTTGGTAAGGGGAAAAGAACAAACAGAATACATTCTCACCAGTTTTTGTGCAGGCTGTCATTTCAATGCAGTTAGAAGATATTAAGTCATAAACTACGATGTGTGATGAAAATGTCAACATCGTCCAACTTTGCAGTCACTCCATCTCTTGCCCCAAGAGCAGCTCTGTGTTCCATCAGCTGGGTTCTTTCTTGAGTGTGTGTCGGCAAGGAAGCGGATTTTTAGATCATTTATGTGGTAGGAATGCGGTTAAGTAGTACTTTTAAGAGACTGTTGTCTATGAAGACGTGCTGTTTTGAGGTTAATTACAATTTGGTTACTTATGCAAGGAACAGTGATTGATTTAAAGATATTTCTTTACTTTTGATGAAAAGAAATAACAATCCTAATCAGGCTAATATAGGGTAATGACCTTACGGGTATAGCTTCCCATTTGCATTTTATGAGCTCATTCTGAGCATTCTCTTCTGTTGCAGGCATTTTCCGGAACCGTTGTAGAAAAGGAGCCTTTGTCTCCATCCTTCATGCCACACCCAGTCATGGCTCACCCTGTCCTGCCCACCATTCTGGAGCGAAAATCCGAGGAGGTTTTGTCTGAAGCACCAGAAGAACCTACAAAGAGGATCTCCAAATTCAAAGCTGCCAGAATGCAGCAGACTACCTAGCTCCTGCTCGCCAGACGGCGGAGTTCTCCGTCCTGGTTTGTGTTTGTTGGGATGAGGTAAAGCTGGATGTGCCACACCTTGCCAAGAGGGCATCCTGTCTTTAATTTGGCATCGGTTATCATTTAAATCTTTATTGGCAACATTAAAAGTTCAGTGTTGGAACTCCTGAATGTTCCTCATCTCACCTTGTCCCTTTCCCTGTCTGCTGTCAGCACCTTTGTATATGTTTGCCTTATGATAGCAGCACTTGGGTTCTTTCTCCCAAACTGTTCCTTATATACGTTGTTTTTGTGTTTAAACCTAAATACAGGCAGTTTGGTGCCAGCTGTGATGTTCTCCATGCCATATGGACCATTTTAAGGAAACTTTTCACATTTCAAATATATTCACCAATTATATCACATTACTTGCTTTAGCATTTTAAGACTCACTTGTATTCACGTTGTTGTAGGTTTTGCAGCTAGGTGTCTGCCACAAGGTTTTTTCCTTCTTTCAAACCTCTCTGGTTTCTCACTGTACAGATCTATAAAACGCTGGGTTCGTGTACATTGCAGGGAAGTTTCTTTGATGGAAAAGGGTATTTTGTAAAATTAAATTTTCAGTAAAAAGGCTGTGAAAGTTGTGTGTTTTTTGTTGCTTTACTACTAATTTGGAAACGACATGGAGAGGTTTTTATTTTGAACTTGTAGTTCTGGCTTGAAGTGCTCACTACCACATGGACAGAAAAGCAGTCCATTCTCTTCTGCCTTTGTGTTTTAACCTCCTGCTAATGAGTGCCTGTGGAAATTGAATGCTCTTAAGGAGAGAAGCATAAACTCAGACTCCGATTACAAAATCTCGTTCTTTTGTATACTCAGAAAACATTGTAATTGTCTCGGGAATGCCCAGGGGGAGTCAGCACTAAGGGAAAATGTCTTCATGCTTCAACTTTATTTCAAAATGCAGTGGCACTGCAGTGCTCGGGGTACAGTTCTGTGACTTCTCTTGGCGGAGAGCAGTCCCGGGTGCCCGAGTTGGAGCCCAGCAGCTCCCGTCTCCTCGTGTCTTCCCGTCCCTTGTTGGGGCCGTCCTTGAATAACAGGAACAGAGCTGGGTTTAAAACCCACCCTGCTATGTGTGAGTTTGGGCGTTCCTATCTGTGTGTGCCTGGTGTTTTGAAGCTGGCGAGTTTCCTCATCCCCTCTTGGTGAGTGTTGGCACGGAGAGAAGGGTAACGCGTTGAGCAAGGACTGGGTGTGCTGCTGGCAGAGGGCACGGGGGGTACCTGGAACTGGTGTTGCTCCCCAGCTGATGTCATCAATACACAACCTGAGGCAAAAAGGCCTGCAAGGCATAAGGAAAGATTCGCTTTTGGTTGCAGTTGTGCAGCTTTGCAAACCCGCAGTCCGTGAGCCATCGGCACCTGGCAGGGTGACAGCTAATGCCATTTCCTCACCTTCCCCAAGCAAGCGATCCTTGCTCTTCTGTCCTTCGCTCTCCGATCACAAAATATGAGCTGATAATGCAGTTCCATGCGTTGAACCGAATCACCAGCTCCCCCTTTTCCAATATTTTTTTCTCTGTGCTTAAGGACGGGGAGGCATTTGGACTTCTTTTTCTAAGGTGACTTTTGAAGGAGGCTGCTCTCCCTCCAGCCCTGCTGCTCCCTGCTCTGTGTTGGGAAGGCAGCGTGGTCGCTCGGGCAGAAGGAGCTGGTGGTCTTGGGGAGGGAGCAGGTGCCGAGGCCTCGTCTCCCCACGGCGCTGGCTGAAGGGGAAACTGCGGGGAAAGGTGCGCAGCCCTCCCACGCCCCACGCTTGGCAGCGAGGAGGGGCCATCACCGTTCCAAGCAGATCCCGAGAATCACATTGAAAGTGTTAATGATTAACTTGATTCATGCTCAGATGCAGGGTTTTTTAAAGCATATTGCATTAGTACTAAAATAAGCCATCAATGCCAGTCCACCCTCTATTCATGGCTAAATATTTAAAGGAGGTTATTTATAGCTTCTTTAATGAATTCTTGGCTAAACAAAATGAAATTATGTCCTAGAAAAGTAGAAGCTATTTTGTAACCAGAACAGTGCAACTGTAAAATATAGTTCCATGAATATGTATTTTAAATAACAAGGGGTTGAGATCCAAGACTGCCAGACATGGGTAATTAGAGGGAAAAGGAGAGAAAGAGAGAGAGAGAGAGAGAGGAAAAAAAACCCCTTTAAAAAGATTTATTTAGATATCTTCTGAAATACTTCCCACTTCTAGTTACTCCAACAAAACCAAATGCCCCTTGTCACCATAGATCAGCTTGAAATCCAAATTAATTCTTTGCTTATTTTCTTTTTCCTCCCCTTTTTTCACCTCCCTGCTCATGGGGAAAAAGTAGGATAAATACACCTTGGGTTTCAATGAGTTATGGCCTGGGTTCAGGGGAGCATCCTTACTCAGGAATGCGCTTAGGCACGTGTCTCGGAGATTTTGCAAAGAAGAATGGATTAACCACATGGTCAAAACCGAGCACAAGTGTTTTCCCTAATAGCGAGCCTGGATGTGTCCGTGCCCTTTTTGCCACGTATTTTATGTCCGAGGGTTTCCAGGCTGGAATGATCCTTCATCGTTGGTCTCTTCACTTGGGCTCTACCCCTGGATTCACTGTGTGGTGCCTGCAGCGGGAAGGGGCAGCTGTAGGATTTCTGACGAATACAAATGCTAAAAATTAAAGCTACTAGAGCAGGTAAAGAGTGAAACCTCATCTGTGAAGGCCAATCTCAGCGAGGACTTAAATTCTGCTTCTTGTGCAATGCCCAAGCCAGCAAGTGGATGTGTTGGCCACTGATGCACAAACACCAGAATGAAGCTAGGCTGCCCCAAATTTGAGGCATGTGGGGTTCCTGAGTGTAAATTTATATGTCACTCTCAGTGTCTTTTTGCCCCCAGTGCTGTAATTAGAGATTTTGTTTACTTAAATAATAGTGAGGGTAGAGGTTATTCGATTTCTGAGTCTCCTTGATGGCTTGTCCTGCTGCTGCTGCTGCCGGCAGGGCTCCCTTGTCTGCTGGGAGCGCTGCCGTGGGCTCTGGGTGAGGGGCTGAGGAAGGGGGTGTTGGTTTTCCTGGTGTTTCTGGAGATTTTGTGGGCCCTCAGCAGGAGGGACGTGGCCTGGCGGGGTCTGGGGCAGCGTTGCAGCAGGTCCACAGGTGGCACATGAGCACACGCAATGGAAGGAGCTCTGTCCCCAGCCCTGTCCCGGGGTCCCCGGCCCGTCAGGCGAGGGCAAGCAGGGATGACTTCACAGGCAGCTGGAAATGCAGCAGGAGAAAACACCGGGGAAGGACATTGCAGCACGAGATGTCTTTGGTTCTGGTGCTTTCGGAAGGGATGAGGCAAAAGGTGGTGAAGGGACAAGAAGACTTTGTGCAGCCCACAGCCAAGTTAGCAAAGCTGAGCCTGCTGCTGCCGAGTGCTGGTTTGGCTGGGGAGGTGGTTTTGGCCGATCCACTAGGAGCTGCAGATACACAGTAAGAATGAGCCCTGCCCTGCTGTGCCCCCTTGCCCACAGCTGCCCCACACAGCCCTTCACAGGGCTCTGATTGCATCAATTATGCACTGCAGATTCCCTGCTCTGCTGCCATTCCTCATTGGGAGGCAAATTTGACTCCTTAATCTTTCTTAATTGGCCACAAGTAAGTTGGGCACCTGCCTCTACACAGGGAAGGGTCGTGGGAGGGGGATGTTTCCCCTCTGAAGCTGGGAAAACCCTGTCTGGAGAAGCTGAAGGAGAAGGCGGTGGATGTTGTGTGGTGAGAACAGCGGGGTCCGTGCTGGTGGCTGAGGGCCTGGTGTGGTCAGCAGAGCCTGGGACACACGCCTGGAGGTAAACTGGGCTTATTTCCTTCTCTCCTGTGAGACTGGTTGCACTCAGCACTTTTCATTGCTCACTAAGAGCATCTAAAGCAGCAGATTTTTGCATGTTTCAAGAGCGTCTAACCCAGCTGTTTTAGCTGTTCATTTTAACAAAGTGATTTATGTTGCAAAAAATGAGCTGGGATTAAAAGAAATCAGATGTGTGTATTTGGTATGCAATATTTTTGTATTACAAATAGCTCCATTCTAACCCACATTAACCCCATGATATGTGAATTTTGCCAACTCCCACTGTGTCTTTTAAATCAAATCCAGTAAATCACTCCAAGCGTTCTAATTCTAAACAAACTAGTCTTCCAAGAGGAGTCCTCTCGCACCGCGTGGCGAGCGAGGCAACCCAAGACGCATGGCGCGTCCTTGTTGACGGTCGAGTTGGATGGATGGATGGAGGGTGGCGGGGGGGGAGGCAGCTGGGCGCGGGCAGCCTGCGGGGCTTCGCGTGGTGCTGCGTGCATGGGCTCCGCTGGTCCCTGGTGCACCCGCCGCCCTCTCCTGTGCCCACATGCTCATGGCGCTCGCCCATGCCGGGTTGCAGGTCTCGGCGCGCGCCGGCAGGCAGCAGCGCTGAGCAGCAGCGGCTCCGGAGAGCTGCCAGTCAGTGCTGCTAATTTATTATTCATTTCTGTTATAGGTGGGGTGTGCAGACAGTTACAGTAATAATTACCAAGACTGGAGTGTTTCCTAGGCAACGGGGTTTTTTTTCCCCTTCATTCATGCTGTTGCCGAGCGTGTGCCTGTAAAGCATGACATCGCGGTATTCGGGGGTTTGTTGCCCTCCCGCTGCTCCAGGTTTGAGGTTAGTTACAGCATCACAAGGTGCTCTCGAGCATCAAAAGCTCAGGCTGGGATTAAAGCGTGTGGGCAACGCTATTGCCAAGTCTCGCCTTCTCCTGTTTCACTTCTAAGTAACGAGGTTATAAAAATGCAAATGCCGGCTCGAGGTTGTTAATAACTAATATTGGGATGAATTCCTGCAAGTTGTACAACATTTTTAGTGAGGGAGCCTGGAGCCAGGTGAGGCGGCTCCTGGTGTTTTACGACGGTCTTGTGAAAATAACATTTGCAAAAAAAAAAAAAAAAAAAAAAAAAAGGAGTTGCGGCTTGATCCAGCTTGCTGGTATTCCGTGTTGTAAGTCAATGGGAGCTGCTCCACGTAGCTGAAGATAAGGTGGTATTTGTTGTTTATCCTGCTTTATGGTAATGGTTCACAGGGAGGAAGGAGCTGTGTCCTTCCTGAAGGGGCAGGAGTAATCCTTGATGTGGTAACGGAGTAACCGAACCCACGTTTCCCATCGGAGATCCATGAAGGAATCACGTTCTACAGTTTCAGCCTTACCGGAGCACTTGTTTTCAGAAACTTGCATTGGGCAGGGATGAAAAGTAGGGTTCTTCCATCCCTGCCCTGTGAGGCAGAGGGAGTTCATGAGGCAATCTCACTCTGAGATGGGAAACTTTGAATTAAGATGCCAGAGCATGATTAAATCTTCAAAGGTTCTGTGGGTGCTGAGCTCCTCTCGGGAGGGTGGGCTGGGGATGCAGGGGACAGCCCAGCTGGCAGCGTGCGTGGGCATCCCCACTGCTTGGTGCAGTTTGATCTCTTTGAAAGGTTAATGATGATGCTAGAGTGAAAAGGGAACCCCTAAATCCACAGACTCTACGCTGATACATCATAACCCTCCTCTTGGCTGCCTTCTGTGTGCAGCCAACTTGGAAAAACTTACTGATGTGTGGTGCCTCCCGCTCTGTCAGGGACCGAGCACCCACCCTGCCCCTGATCAGGAGGCAAATCCCAGCGTCCCTGCCACGCTGGGCCTCGGGCGGCCAGAGACGAGAGGCCGGTGGCCTCTGAGTGACCAGCCGGTGTGGGTGTGGGTCCCACCGCCGTGGGTGCCGCTCCGCACTCTGCTGTGAGCCCCCCTGCATCCCCCTGAGTGACGCCTTCTCCAGCCCCCAAACCCATCCCACCCCGTGCCAGGCGAGTGCCCAGGGCTGCGGGAGCTCCTGCCGCGCCACAAGGTACCCGGGTGAGCTCCCCACCGCCCTCCGGTTCTCATCCACGCAAATCCATTACACGATTCCTTTGGATTTGGATTTAAGTTTTAAAGAAAGCTTCAAGTTACCTCAAAATAGCTTTGTAATTATTTTAATAACTTGTGAGAGCAGGAACAATACCCACAGTGTCAATTCTGGCTCGCAAAATGTTTTTTTCAACTGTTCTGAGGAAAAAACAGCGAACAGTTCAACAGCTTAAATACAAGTGAGTGGATCTCTGGAGATTAATCTGTCTGGTGTTCCTCAGGTAAAGACTTCTGCACAATTTAACAAAGGAAATAATTTTCCTATTTTTATAATGCATGTCTCTCCGTGGTATAAATTACCAAAAACCATGCTGCTTATCCACAGTAATGTTATAGATGCAGATAATTTACTGTGTATCGTGTTATCAGTTCATTAAAGAGATGCAATAAAATCATTATTTACTAAGAAACAGCAACCCTTGCAATATCTTGTCAGAGAAATTGGCTGATGCAGGAGGATCATATTTAAGCCCATATTCACAATAGCCCTTTAAACATCTCATCTGCTTCCCACTCGAGTTTGGCGCAGGGAGCGGTGCTCCTGCACCCTTTGGCGGAGGCGGCAGAGTTGAGCGCGTCCCCGTTGGCCGCCGTGCCGGGGCCCAATGTGGCGGGGTTGGCCCAGACCCCTGGGTTTGGCCCTGCCGCCCGAGTTTGGCTCCACCAAAAGGTTGCCAAAATATTAAGGGAGGTTTAGACATTTCTTCCCCCCATCCCCCTCTTCTCCTTTGCCTAAAGATTACTCTGCATCCTAGACAAAGGAAATATTTAAACTGTTAAATCTGAACAAAGATACAGTCTGCGTATGACTTCTCTGAAGCCCTATAAAAATTCTTTAAAATTGCCTATTCACTCAAATTTACTGAGTGTAGCAAAAATGTCAAAGGCATAAAGTCAGAGAAGATTGAATAAAATAATGCAGAAAGACAGATTAGTCATGCACAGACCCACACAGCCTTTCACAGCACACAATACCACTTTTTATTACCGCTCTATCTTTACAAAGACTATGTTCAATACATAGAGGATGATACATGGTCAGTCATGTAATCTGCCTTTGATTCCAAGACTCATTTATCTGGGCCCTTTTCACAAAGACATTGATGAGAGATTTCAGTGTTTTCAGCGCATTGTTTTATTTATCATATATAATGGCTGGGGGAAAAAAATAGGAATTATGTCACCGATCCTGCATAAAGGAGTTGTATAAAGGACTCTGTGACAAAGTTTGGTAAAACACATAGCGGCTGGGCTCTGGCGTGCTCTTTTTTGCCCAGCCCTGTCCCCCTCCTCAGACCCTCAGAACACTGACAGCTGTCAGGAGCCCCGGAGCGGCTGCCTGCCCCCTCCTGCAGCCCTCCCAAAGCCTGTGAATCACCAAATTCGGGTGTTTTTTTTTTCTTTAAAATTCGAGCAATATTTTAATTGTTATTTTTAGCAATCCGGATTTATTATTTATACATTCACCAAAGAAAAGAGTCAGTCACAGTTTTGTATCTTGCAAATTTAATAAAGAACAGCCCTTAAGATAGAATTTCTCAGCCTGCCAGGATTGACAAAAGCCAGCTAATGCAGAAATGTCAACAGCGAACCTCATCAGCAGCCCCACCATGCCTTGCAATCAACAGAAAGCCATGGCTTTACGTAAACAAGAATATACAGCTATAGAAATCTCTCTCTGTGGGTGCAGAGACCCTCCCCGACAGCGGGGCAGGAAGGGTTCAGTGCTCGGGCACCCAGGGAAGGGCTCAGAGGCAAGGAGTGTGGGCTGATGCTCATCCCATGGGATGGGGGCCAAATCCAGTGCTTGGATCCACAGCAGGAAATCTGGATCAAGCCCCTTGATGCGCTTGGAGATCTTCCAGATTTACACCAAGCATGCAGGGCTGCTTCATCCATTGAGTCAGCAGCTTGGGCTGCAGAAGGAGGTCTGATTTCTCCTGTGTAGTGATGGAAGGGGTTGGATCAACTTCTGTCCTCCACCCAGAATCCAGAAGGGACCACCCTGAGCAGGCAGCGCTGCCCGAGGGTGGGAGCAAGGCTTTAGTAAATACCAGAGCGCCGGTCAGCTTACGCTTAAGTTGCTGTCTTACTTTCAAAAGGTGTTTCAGAAAGTGTCGCGGTGCCTCAATGCAGAGGGAGGGTCTCGCTGGCAGAAGGTGCCTGTGACTGGAGGCTGGAGAAGGGACCAGACAGGACACGTGGTGGGAGGGAATGTGAGCACCGTATCAGAGCATCTCTACCTGGCGCCGCAAGGCTGGGGTGTTTGGCCAAAAGGGCCTCAAAAAAGGGCCTGAACTGGGAATTAGCCATAATTCCAGCAGTTTTAGAACTGAGAAGGGTCTACGAGGGAGCAGGCAGAACGGTTGAGTCCGGACATCGCACAGAGGTGCTGTATATCCAGGTCTGAGCTGCTCTATAGGGCTGGCGAAGATAAATCACGGAGGTATCCTTGACAAATATAGGAGCTTCCACTCAGGGCACAGCGTTAACCCGCACTTAAGGCTGAGGCGCATGATTTACTGGGGAGAGACTTCACGGCTAAAGAAAAATCTCTGGAGGCGTACGAAGCGGCGGTGCTGTTGGTGGAGCCGAGGTGGTTGTGCTGCCCTGGGCCGTCCTGCCGTGGGAGCCACCCGTGCCTGCTTGGCTTGGGCGAGGAGGGCGGCCGCGCGGGCGGCCTGGGACCCGCGGCACGAGAGGCCGAGCCGGACGCCCACAGCCGGCTCGGCCCCTTTAACCACCCGGAGTGATGGGGAGCCCAAAGCTGCCGCTCGGCGAGGCCCCTGTAAAATAGTGCTGTGCAGCTGCAACTTAGATCGTGAGGAAAACAAAATGGGCCGACTGAAATGGAAACTTTTGTTACTTATAATGTTAATGAAACCAGTTTATCAGGCAGCGCAGAGGAAGTGGAATATTTAGTGCCATTTAATGTCTAATCATCAGCATTTCTTTGAATAAATCACATTACATTGTCTAAAACCTGAAAAGACGAAGCTATAATAATTTTTAATATGTTGTAGTTTCATTAAAGGGACCCCCTGTTTGCCATCTAGCCCCGTGCGGTTTAGGGGAGGTTGTACACAACATGAGGGCATGTTTGGTGGTTTCTGAAACGGCTTTGGGACCGGGTGACTTGGCTTTGGCGTGGCCGAGCCACGTGCCGGGGTCCCTGCTGTCCCACGGGTGCCTCAATCTCATGGCCAGGGAGGGGGTTCCTCAGGTTCTTAGGATCTGTACTCTGGTGCCATCAAAATGTTTTAGACTAGCAGAAATATTTCCTTTATCAAGGCTGAATCATGCCCTTCCAGTTGTCCCCACAGCACCCCCGTGTCATCCTGCTCCGGCCGGGGTGGTTGCACATGCTACTTGTGAGCCAGAGTGCCTGTTGGCCCCTCAGCCCCCGATCACGCCTCGGCCCCTCTCCTGCACCAGCCCTGAGCAGCCCACAAGCTGCAGCTCTTGCCCACCAGTGTCTTGCTCATCACGACTTTTAAGTGAACTGCAATGAACCTATAAGTCATAATAAAATGAAATGATGACAGTTGTCTTCAAATCCATTGATTAATGGAAATACGGGTAGCTGGACACAGACTATATGGTTATAAATGGTGCTGTCAAAATAAAATAATTATTGGATTAATAAGGAAGCTGTTCAGCATCGGCCCTACTGTACCTCTAAAAATATTCCAGCCCTTGGCGTGTTTTGTGTTTCATGATACGGCGTGTGTTTTCCCAATGAGTGGCTCAGCAGCGTACATTTTAATACAATTACTGTTTAGCAACACGAGTCCCTCGGATCCTGGTACCCGTGCTACAGCTGCAGATGGATTTTTTTATTGACTTAGTACTAGCTCTAACTAGATCCTGAGGATTGACTAAGTTGGTGGGGCACACGCCGCTTCCAAGCAGGAATGGGAAAAAACTAGCATATCTTATTGTACCTGAAACACTCTATGATATGTACTAAATATTATGACTACTGCGAGCCCTGCAATAATTGATTCACCCACACAGCCATTTAGTCTGTGAGCTGTTCGTTTTACAAATTCTACAATCTTTTAGAAATTCTTTCAGTGCAGAAGATTGCTGCCTGGCCTCAGATTCATTATGGTGATTGAATCCTCTTCAATAGAGAACTGTTTAAAGAGAGCACATCCCTGTGTGTCTCACTCAGAGTGAAGGCACATAGGTTAAAAGCTTGTCTGGGTGGCATAATTCACTGCTGCTGTGCCAAACAATCACATCTTATTGTGACCTTCATAAGATACAAAAAGGCAACAGTATGGAGCTAGTCTTTTCTTTTTTTTTTTTTAAACCATAGCACAATTTTAGCTACCCAACATCTGAAGCTACCAGAATCCCTAATTAAATAACCAATTAATAATGTAGAATAGAAAGAGCTATTTTTTTCAGACACAAAATCATAATTAATCAGAGTACAAAAAGCTGCCTGTCTTTATATCAGGAAAATATAGACTAGGTATTTAAATATTCCAGCACACCTGAACCTTGGCCATCCGTCATTGTTATGACTTAAAACATCTCCGACTAAATTAGGTTTTGTTTGTATAGAGCAGTGAAAGTCAGATGGCTTGAATGACAAAATTAGAACATGCTCAAATCACTGAAACAAAACTGCATAAAAGGAAAGATGTGCAGGAGGAGTATTGCTCGTGTTAAGCTGAAATCCTTCTTTGTGGGATTTTTTTCCTCTTCTCCTCAAATTATTGTTTGTAACAATAGAGAGCCAAGAACAGCTCCAGGAGCTCTATCAGCCTTCTTTATATACTTACCTTTTGGCACCTTTATATATTAAAAAGAAATAATATTGTTGTGTACAGCTGAATCATAACCTCTGTTATTTCTACTTAGCCAAGGAAATGCCGTAACAATGGATGTTTTTCAAGGGAGAATAGCTTTGAAACACAAGACTCCAGTTGTTTTGTATAGTGCACACAGGTCAGGTTTACCAGGAATATATTTACATCTTTTTTATATTCAAAAATTAAGGCTTGTTTCCCTTTAGGAAGTTCGTGGTACATTTTGGTAAATTTAAAGATATGGATTTTAATAAACATGCCGAGGGGTTTCTGTTTGTGTGCTTGATCCCTATCCCCAACCATCAGGCATGACAAGAAGTTGTTCTGCTGTGCTGTTTGTGTGTTAATCTGAGATAGAGAGGGAGGGCTTTGTGGTCCCCAGGCTTGGGCATCCTCTGCTGGAAAAGTACACACCATGACACCAAAATTGCTAAGTTTGGGGCAGATTCTTCAGTTTTAATTGAGCAACCCTCCCGGTGACCCGGGGGGGAGATCTGCGCAATGAGGGCTGCAGCATTTGGCCCCATGTAATTATTGCAGGGGATAATTGATGAGGCGTCCAAATCTGAGAAGTGTTTAACTTCATGGTTCTCGAATCCGTCATGTTTTAAGAGTGTCATAGGCCTTTTAACACTAATTTTTAGGAGGAAATAGTTTTATAAATGTATGAGACAAATGCCTATGTGGCCTTTGTGAGTGTGGGGACATGGATATCTGTGTGCTCTGTACAGGGAACGGAGATCAGCATCACCCTTAGGCTGGTGCTGTATAGAGCAGGGAAGTCTGTTTGTCTCTTTATAATTCAACATCTTACTACAAAGGATCTCTGTCCACATAAAACTTGTTATTATCCTAGTAATAAATAATTTGGGGTGACAGTTATAGTATAAGAGTTTGTGCAGCATTTTTTTTCATTGATAAAATAGCTATGAATCAACATACATGAACACAATAAAAATGTACAAAATATATGTATTATAGTCCTGACTTTGTCAATAGGGCATCGCATTGATCCATTCTCTTTGGGGTTATTTGCAGAGCTTCAGCAAGCATTTCACCAGCAGCACAAACTTCATTAAATTACCTTAAAAAATAGTAGTGTAGGTTAGGTTTCTGAGGTACAGCTGGGCTCGTGTCCTGTTTTCTAAAGTTGCAAGTCTACCTGTGGAAACGGTACAGAAGTGATGACCCAAGGCTGCCTTCAGTCATCTAACTTGCACCCATAGGGAGAAGGTGATGGAGACATAAAGATACGGCACGGCCTTAGATGAACAAAACCCCATCAAACCAAATAATCAGTAATTTATTAAAGATGATGCTCAGGGGCTGCAGCACCTCCCCTATGAGGACAGGCTGAGACAGGTGGGGTTGTTCAGCCTGGAGAACAGAATGTTGAACTTAAAGCAGCTTCCAGTACTGACAGAGGCTCCAGAAAAGCTGGGGAGCAGCTCCTGATCAGGGAGTGCAGGGACAGGACAAGAGATAATGGTTTTAAGCTGAAAGAGGGGAGATTTAAATTGGATCTTAGGAAGAAATGTTTTCCTGTGAGGGTGGGGAGGCCCCAGCCCAGGTTGCCCAGAGCAGAGGTGGCTGCCCCATCCCTGGAGGAGTTCAAGGCCAGGCTGGATGGGGCTGGGAGCCCCTGATCCTGTGGGAGGTGTCCCTGATCATGGCAGAGGTGGAACTGGATGGGCTTTGAGGTCCCTTCCAACACAAACCGTTACATGATTCTATAATTTTAAAAAATTGTGCTTAATCTAACTTTTTTTGTCTGAGTACATGAAGGGGTATGAGGAAGGTGGCCCTCCCAGGAAGGGTCTGACGCCACACGGCTGCCGGGATGCAGAGGTGCATTGAGCTGATCCACCAGGTGCTAAGCCTGGGACAGGGTGTTGAAGAAATAATAACTAAAGAAGTAATTGCAAAATAGTCCAAAATGCTGCATAGCTTTAGCCAGATGAACCTGATATCTTGCTTTGATAAGATCATTGATTTTCTAGATAAAAGAAATGAAGTAGATCTCATCTCTCACAGTAAAGTATTTGATACAGAGCCATGTGGGAAATTATTAAGACAAGACAAGTACCTGAACAGCAAGGCAGGGAGGGAGATGGGACTGGGTCGCAGTGAAGGACCAAGTACCTGTCTGGGGAGAAGCCAATAGTAGCCTCTGTGGAGACGCTTGCAACCTGATCTTGAGGACAAGGGAACATGCTGGTAAAATCTGCTCAGCACACAAAGCTGAGAGGCTTCGTTACACTGAGGATAATCAGTGTAGCACATGGGGAGAACGGGGCACTTTCAAGGAGCAGACAAGTGGAAAGAGCTGCTTTGCCCTATCTCCAAGTGAGGGAGGGGATGGATGTCCTAGAGCTGAGCCATTCATCTCTACTGGTGCGAGGAGAAGACCTGGTGGAGCCCATGGCCATGAGGGATTTTAGAGCTGATAAGGATAATGACTGCCTTAAACTTTTGTCTGTGAAAAACTTTGGAGAAAATCTTACCCAGTGGAGTTTCCTGATACCATTCAGCTCTAATTTTCAGCTCTGTGTCTCTAATACTGAATAAAGAGTTGCTCTGTTCTTCCATACTGAAGTGCCGAAGTAGCCGATGACAATAGCACAGGGTGCTCGAGATAGACGGCAGTCAAGTGAAATGATGGAGAGAGCCTCCCGCCCCTTTCTGAAGTCTTGATGGTTTTTCTCTACAGAGAAACAAAGAGCTGTCACTCACTCCAGCCCAGACAGCGCGGGAGGAGGCGGCCCAACCGCCGCTAAATAAATAAATATGGATATAGACAGATGTGCAGTCCCCGTGCACGGGGACCCCGAGGGACCCCCGGTGCAGAGAGCAATCCCGGTCCCTGCTGTCCTTCGTGGGATGTTCTCTGCAGACCATGGGGCTGGCGTGGAGCGTGTGAGTGGATGGGGCATGTTGCCCTGCAGGGTTGTCTGTGCCCCCCTGGCCCCTCTGCGCCGTCCCGCTGTGCCCCATCCTGGCTGGGGCTGCCCCGCTGCCCCCCGCCCCAGGAGGGGCAGCAGCAGTGGGAGCCCAGGCTCTGTGGTGAGGAAAACAAATAATTTGGTTTCTAAATTGGGATTAGCCATGATTGCAGCCGAGCCACAGAAACTCTCAGGCCAAAAAACATGGAAATCGGGCATGTTCTGAGCAGAGCCCACCGAGAATAGTGAGATGGTATAGAAATAACCATCTCTCCATGGTTTCGGTGCCTTGCTCTTATATTGCAAGTATTTGTGTGTTAAAAACAGTAAGAACAAGACATCTGAAAATTAGGATTCGATGTCAAACTGTCAATACCCACAAGCATGCAGCCTTTCATTAAAATCTGTTTGACATTTTTGTTATGCACAGAGAGCCAAAAAGATGCCAAAAGGATGTGATATTTGTGATCGCATCCTCCTGCTAATACAAGATACTGCAAAGACGATTGTATCAAAACATTCTGAGCACAAGGCTGAGCAGTTAAAGAAAATAAAAAGAGAGTCTTAAGTTAAAGAAGAGAGTTGTGTGTAGTGCGGGAATTCGAGATGTGGCAGAGCAAGCAGCCTGTTTAACTCTTTGTAGTTAACTGACGTGAGAAGCAATCTCATAATTTCAGTTTTCCACAGAGGCTTCCACCTCCAAAATTTAATCATTTTGGGAAAATCATGTAATGATCATGTCATGTGACCCAGGCAGAAGAGATATTATTTTGTCACAACAATGTGAGTAAATTATCTTACTGGCAACTTGCTTAAAGGTCATGGAGATCATCTGATGCATGAGATGGAAATTTCTCATGCCAAAACAATATTGACAGCTTATCAAGCAGGGAGGAAAGTACAATGATATAATAGAATGTAAGGTGAGATAACACTTGCTCCTGACACTAGAAAATATGACATGGCATTTCAATTTTAAGGTTATAGGCAGAATTATATGGTATAGATGCTTGGAGGCGTAACAGGGCGACTTGTCTGTGGGCAGGCTAAAGTAAATGCTGTATTGTAGCTTAATGTATAAGTATATAATATCTGTTGGATATGAAAGATAATTCATGGAGAACAGGATATAAACAGTTGTATCAAAGGAGGGAAAGGCCTGCAGCTGCCTGGGTGGGCTCTCCTCGCAGCTGCTGCCACTCAGTGAAGTTGCTCTGAGGGACTCACAGAGTTTGCGTTGCATTGCTCTCTGTTCTCTAATGTTTTGGTATTTGTAGGTGCCTTGTTGCTTTTCTTTAGTTTTACTCCCTGACCCCACTCATCTCTTTGTTTTGTAGCTGTAACACGGTGCAGAAAGTGAATTAACTGGAACCTATTCAGTATTTTATATATTTTTTATATATATATATATAAATGACAGACACTCTAGCCCAGAACAGGCTACTAAAGATTTCCCACTTTGTTTCCAATGCTGAGTTATAATGGCAGCTGAAATAAAAACTTTTTTAGAATGGTGGTGGTGAGACACTGGTCCAGGTTGACAAGAGATGTGGTCAATGCCCCATCTCTGGAAACGTCCAAGGACAGGCTGGACTGAGCTCTGACTGGCCTGATCGAGCTTCAGATGTCCCTGCTCACTGCAGGGGGGTTGGACCAGACTGCTTCTAAAGTCCTTCCAACTCAAAGCGTTCTGTGATTCTGTGATAAAGAAGCACAGGGCTCAGCAAAAATGCACTTCAGGACCAAACGAGATCTGAATGAAAGTTGGTTCCTTTGGCATTGGGATTTTCAGATGCATCTCAAAGTGCAGTTTGCAGTGAAGGCGTGAAGAAAACAAACCCATGTACTTGATTTCCATGTTTTTTAACAAGACTTGTATAGCTCCGTATTCTGCCAAGCAATTCTGCATCATAACACAAGAACTGTAGCCCAATAGAGTCAGTGGATTATTATGAAAATCTTCTCTGCTCAAAATCTATCTGAAGACTTGGACAAGGGTAGCTGTTCTTACAGGTTTCCACTATTGCATCTTCCAGAATCAACTTGCTGGGAGCAATGCACTCATTTGTGTAAGGAAAAAGATCCCTTAATGTGCTATTAAATTAAACAATGTCACTGCTATTGCAGTAGAGCTGAGCGAATAATCCATAATGAATAATTTATTCAACAAATTTAGCTGCTTTCTCTGCTCACAGACTATCTGGAGACAGATCACAATTCCCTCCAATTTACTTATTATTTGAAATTACTGATGGATAGCTTTGTAATTAAAAAAACAACTCTGTGTCTTGATCACAAACAACTGTGGGTGTCTGATCTTCGTTAGTCGAGGTATGTGGGTTGGTTGTGATGGGTCAGATAAATCACATGATATTGTCTCTGCCTGCTCATTGGAGAAGGCTACAAGCATGTCTGGCATGAAAACACAAAAAATTCCGTCTCTGCATGCAATTTTGAAATTTGTCTTGTGCAAACATTTGCCCAGTAAAACTTGATTGCTCAAAAGTGTGCAGAAAGCAAATCCTGGGGGGAAATCAACGTGGCTGCAGTAAATTCATTTAAAAATGTGAATGAATATTTGCAGACCTTTTGTTTTTTAAAAGCTTCCACCCAGCCCTGCAAGAAAGTGGCCATCAAATGCACCAAAAGTACAGTTTACTTGAAGAATATTGGGTAGATGTTTTCTTCCCACCTTTATTTCCTCCAGAAGAAGACGGAGTGAGAAGGAATCTCTGGTCCTGGTATTACAAGAATGTCAACCTGAACTCATGATAAACCACACAGGTGGTATCTTAAAACTGATTAGCTTGGAAGAATATTTCAAAATCTTCCAGTTTGGAGGGCTAGAAGCTTTTTTTTCGTTGTGAATTTCCCACATACTCATGGCCAGGATATAGTCACCAGTTGCTGAGCCTCCATCTGCCAGTCCTGTGAAGAGCCCTGAGGGGCACATGGGTGTCCACTCCCCTGCCCTGGGTCCTCTCTGGGCTGCTTGGGAAGCAGAGCTGGTTGCAACTGCTCTTTTCAAACTGCTTGTTAAAAGTCACCTGCAATACATCGAGGTTCTTTGTTGGCTCCTCCTTTCTCCATCACTACCTTGCTCAGATGGGGAGGCTGTCCCTGCCCTGACCTCACTGCAGCATCAGACAGGCAACCTTCCTCCTCCTCCTCCTTCTTTTTACTCCTTTGACCCGCCTTCCCAGCACTGATGTTGGAAGCCCCCAACCATAACATACTCTTTGAAGCTGATTGAGACTGAAGAGGCAACACATTTTTTCTCTTCCTAATTTCTAATGTTAAGAAAAACCACTAAAAGTGGTGAATGTCTTTGCAGAGGGACATGTAAACCTCTCAGAACTGAGGTCTAAGGGTTGTTTTTGTACATGAGGGACTGGGCTGATTAGTTGATCTTCTCTGAGTCCCATTCTGATACTCCCAATGGAGGAGGTGTCTATTTTTTTGCAAGTTCAGCTAGGTTAGGTCACAAAGATATTTTCACCATCTTTTGAGATATTATATGTGTTGGTATCATCTTGAAGTAGATAAGTTCATGTGGCAGCTTTTGTGTTTTCCTGGTAGGAGCCAAGCCTGCATGACAATTAATAGTGCACCGTAGCTGTTTCAGGTATTCACACCCTGTTAAAGCTGAGAGCAACTCTAGGGAGAAATATTACTCATTGGCTGGGAGAGCAGTGCTTAGATATGACAAACAGCACTTCAGACTGAAATGTGGTGCGATGGGTCAGGGAATGCTTTCCTTTATAAAGACATATCTGTTTGTATATATGATGCTTAGGAATAAACATGTGACTGTTCAAAAGGCACCTCTGGAGTGAATGGTGCCGCCTGGCTCCAGCACCACCAGTTGCCCCGTAGGTACCTGTCCCCAGGGTCCTGGGGACCCTCTGCCGTGTGCTCACTGACTCTGGGACATTCATTTGGCTGGTGAAGAGGGTTTCACAGCACAACTTGGATTTTTATTTTTAAATTTGCAGAAATGTGGTCCTTCGCAAAAATCGTTTAAGCATGCAGAAGACAAGGAGACACATGGGGGACTGAGGCGAAGAGCAGCATTTACACCCCCTGTTTACACCATCTCCATATGCCCAGAGCTTTGCTCCAGGTTGAGAAGGACAGAAAGGGCACACGGACTGCTGTGACCTCAATGCAGCTTAAGACACCCAACAAGAAATCAGAGGGGTATAAATGTCCATCCTTGGAATTCCTCCTGTTAGAGGCGTTGCTTTTCCCTGGCCAGCTGCCTCACTCCCCTCCCCGTGCCTTACCCCCAGGTAGGGCTGCTTCTTTCCACGCTTGAAACAGATCCCAGAGCTGCAGGAAAAACAAAGACCGGCTCTTGTTTATTTTTGCAAAGTTTTAACTGGTCTGGCGAGGACCGAAACCTTGTTAAAAGCACTGTAATGTGGGTCATCCAGAGTTTGAGGAGCTGTGGAAGGAAAGGGGGAGAGTGGGTGCCTCCCTGTCGACAGGTCAGTGGCTGGTGCCGCTCTGCCCGGGCAGCTGCAGGGAGTGACCAGTGCTCAGAGCAGACGTTGAAGAAGAGCAGTAGGGAAATCTCCTTTGAGTGAATAAGCATGTGAACTGAGGACATTTTAATATTTTTCTCATAGAATGTAGCATTAGTTAATTTTACCCTCCACCCTCAATTGCTTATAAACACAAAATGAAAGCAGCGTAATTCCTTAAAGCCCGCTGCAGGCTTTTTTAAAATGACCTCTTCACCTGTAATTACAAATAAAAGATCATTGAGCCAAATGGGACATATTAGTAAGAACATCAGTGATATGATTTTGATCACAGTGAATGAAATAGTTGGTAAAATTCATTTAACAGCCTTTAAATCACTGGCCTCTGTTATTTACTTCCAAAAGCATAACTCATGCAGCTTCTCCTCTGTCATATTCCCATAGCATGTATTCATCTCACCTTCTCTCTCGAAACCAATGTAAAAAATAGATCTCGCATTGTCAACTAACTTTTCATCCACTGAGCCTGCGCTCTGCGCACAAGCTGCTGTGCCCCTGCCCCCGTGGGGTGGCACCGGTGGTGAGACCGGGGCGGGTGGATGGTGGGAAGCCAGTAATGCCCAGCCAAATGGAGACAACTATTTCTGCATCAGAAGCCTGGGAGCTCACCACCCAGACCATCTTTAGGGAACTAAAAAAACCTGTTGAAGGCAGAGGGTGCGGTTTATCATTTGAACACATCTCTGATCCAGCTCTTCGAAATGCCAGGAGTCCAAGAAAGTCCTGTGAGTCAGGAGTGCTCCGCAGGAGACAGCCAAGATCTGCCTTATGTCCGCCAGGCCACAGGCGAGCTTTGTGTCTGCTAATGCTCTTAAATCAGTAGATTTTAAGAGACAACAGTATGGTCCATTAACAAATATAATCAACGTCGTCTCTGCTGGTCCAAGAGTGCAGGATAGTCTTGCTGCAATATGGTCACTTTGAACGTGCTATTCCCTTTAAATCAGCGCAACATGAGGAGGTTCCACACTGGATCCGCTGTGCAGGAGGTGGACATCTGCCAGACATAACCATTATCAATCATCACCCAAGTATTTACATCAATCATTGTACAAACATTTATGTCTGGAGCCCTTCTTCTGGCCATGATGTAGGTTTGGATAGAAGCGTACGCACAATGCGGAAAGGACCCTGCTCTCCTCCTTTGCCCTGTTTGTAGAAATCTCACTTCTCTCTTCTCCCCTGGGCTGACCTCCAATTTGTTTTCTATTTGAAAGGCTAAAGCCCATATGGCAGATATGTTCAGTCCTCAAAGTCTTTTGACCTTTTGAACAGTTGCGGTCTCTATTTCAATAATGAAAACACTTGGTTTTTCCCTCCTTTTTTCCCCTTTTTGTTTCTTCTTCCTTTTTGGATATTTATAAATGAGATATTATATTTCCATACATTTTATTCCTGGCCACATCTGTGAATCTAATATTGACCTGGAGTTATCTGTGATAGAGAAGTTATTAATTTTGACAGATATAGGGGAGAAGCTAATATCCTCCTTTTACAAACACCTAATATTAATCTCCAGTGATGTAAACGAGAACTCCAGAATGGCTTGGGGTGGTGCTGGAAATGATATGAGATTGAAATTTGATAATGAAAAAGGGAAAGATTCATTTTGGAAAACTGATAAAATGGATAAAAAATTGTGTTTCCTGTGAAATAAGCACGTTATTCTTCTGTAGGTGGTATATACACAACAGAAATGTTAAGGACCAGTTTTTATTCTGATTTATATATCCATAATTCCATTGACTCTGAATAGCATCTGTCCCATGTTTTCTACTCAAATACCATGTAAGAAGGCTGGAACTGTTTTTTTGGTGAGGGGATGTACCTGTCTGGGTTTGACCAGATGGGGGTGGCTGTCAATGTCAGTGACACGGTTGCCTTCAGTAGCTGCGGACTTGACTCTGTGGCCCTCAAGATCTGTTACAGCCACATTCCCAAAGCCTGCTGCTTCTCCATGAGATTTTCTCCCTTACCAAGCCTTCTCTGCGCTGTTGCGCTCCAGTCGAATGGCTTTGTGACCTGCCAGGGAGAATTCCGCCGTGCACTGGAAGGAACCTCTTCCTCTTGCTCTGAATATCTGGAGGTCAGATTTGGCTTCTCCCTCTGGAAAAGTTTTTGGCCCTTGCTTAGGATAAAATTCCAGTATTTTACGATACATGGGATACATTTTCCCCCCAGCAATTTACTGGGTTATCCTGGGGAAATTGCCAAGTCTGGAGATTCTGCAAGTGTTTGGAAGGTTTTTGCTTTATGGCAGGGAGACAGTTTGATGGCCTGGTTCAAAAGGAGCTAAGATTCACACAGCTGGACTGTTTATTTTGGTTGATTTTTTTTTGTTATGCCAGAGGCAAAAGAAGGCTGTGCTGTTAATGGCATTCAGACATTTTGCCTTCTTCTTTTTATACCTCAGCAGCGTTCGTCCCTTATCCCTGTACAGATCAGACCATGCGACTGATAAAAGTCCACCCATTTCTGGGAGGCCCGGGCAGGATTTCTGGCTGTCCCTCTACAAACAGGGAACAGAAGTCAGTTGTCTGTTTTGCTCACCAAAAGGGGCTGCATTCCTGTTACTTCATCATGGGGCTGAGATGCCTGTGATGGAGGGAAACAGGGCAGGTGTAGTTAATAAACAGTTTATTGTAGGGATGTGGGAGAGCTCCTCTTCAGTCACACAGCTCTTTGTGTTGCCTAACGGTGTTTGCTCTACGTGTTTCTTGCCAAGATTATCTCAGAGTTATGTATTTGGTATCAAGGAGGTTGGGAACATTGCTGAGGGCGTTGAAAAGCCTGCCTGTCCCTCAGACTGAAGCAGAAAGTCACCTCACCTGCAATGGCTGGTAGCAGGCAGAGGATGGCACAGACCTCCCTCCGTGGAGAGGCGTCCTCGGCAGCAGGGACGGAGCTGAGCTGCTGGAGGAGGGAGATGCCTGAGGTACAGCTGGTGCAGAGATGCCCAGCCCGGGGCAACTTGCACCTCTGACGTTTCAGGGAGATCTTCTCACCTGGAGATGCTCTTTGGGGATGGAAAGCTCAGTGGTGCAGCACAGTCCTGATAGCTGCGGGCTGCGTGGAGACAGCGGGGAAAGCTCAGTCTTGGTTTAAGGCACTTTGTAAATTGAGAGTCCACTCAGGCTTGTGCTTTTCACTGAGTTTATGTCCCTGTCGTTGCATTCTCTTCTGAGCTGACCTTACCTGGTCCATCTCTGACCATGCCCAGGCTCCCGCCGATGATGCTCTGCGTGTCCTGGGTGCTGCACGGCTTGGGGTGCTGGACTCACTCAGCACCCCCTGCACCACTGGTAGGTCCTGTGTCACACCTGAGTGCGGCCTGAGCATCTCTGAACTTCCCCAGAAAGGGTCAGAAGGCTTCTACCATTTCTGTGCTCCTATCACTGCTAACAAAGGCAACAGCTGATATCTCTAAACGAATCAGTGCAGACACATCATCCACTGCAGAGCTGAAAGGAGTTGTTAGCCAGGCCTGGGGCAGACGTGACACCAAGCTAAACCCCAGGTGACTTAAAAGCCAAAGACCTCCACATAACACTGTCCTGGTCTTCCCATTGATCTGGCTCCTCTCCTGCCAAATTGGAGACAATGAACAGTTATTTGGTCTCAGTGCCTGAATCTTAAGTGTCTTCTGTACTACTTAATATAAAAACAAATATGTTCTCCTTCAGAAAATGAGGCAGATCCCAATTAATTATGTATAACTCTCCTGCTTTAGTGCAAAGAATAGCAACATTCAAATAAGTGCTTTGGTCTTCTGATCACCTGTTAGATTACAGGCAACTCCCAGCTCTCTAATGATCATCTGAGTGTCGGTGCTGGCTTCTTGTTTTAACTGTGCATCACGGTCTTTCTCTTCCTTAGCATTTTTGATACAAATATTATCGTAGAGAAGAGACAGATGTCCTTTTGGTGATTTTAATGCATTCTTTGCTGCCCTAAAATGTCTGATAGAATTGGCTTATGTATCAAGAGCTCTGTTCTTGCTTTTGTGTGTGCTCCAGGCAGCAAGGAGGACAGAGAGATGAATGTACAGGTATGGTCTGACCCATCAAAACTGATCAATGGGCAAACAATGGTATCCCAACGTATAGGTGGAATCTATATAATAACTTCACTGCTTAGGAGAGCAAAGCAGCCCAAACCCTACCTGAAATCTCCAGCTTTATTTCAAGTGTTTTTTTTCTTGCATCGTATTTGCTCAGGGTTAATCTGAAATACATCTTTTGCTCCTGGCTTTGGGAATGTTTGTCCTGCAGAAGACTAGGCTAGGATGGAGACCCATAAGTTTTGTGTTTTGGTGACCTTTGTGAGCTCTACCTGCTTTATTATCAGACTAAGAAGTCTCCAACATGTAGTGTCATCAGCATTATGATCCTGAGAAACAACACCTACAGAATCTATTATTCATTAAGTGTAACCAATATATAATTTAAAACAGTGGGTTTTGTCAAATAATGTTAGGTCAGCATAATTTTCTGCCTATTACTAATATCTATAACATCTTTGCCTTAGTCAGCTCTATTTAAATATGCAATCATTTACAGCTTTTGACTATATGTGTGTGCACTCCCAATTTCCAATATTCAACTACTACAAATTTTATGCTGACATCAATAGCAAACTATTAAAGACAGTATTTCATTATTGGTTTTTCATCCCAAAAGTTATTTACAATTATATACTAAGCACTAATATTAAAGGAAACCATTTAAATGAGGTGCTATCTGCTTTAACAATATGTCTGTCACAGAATGAGATTGTGTTTAAAGATTTTATCAAGAAATGGTTGTTTGCTGAGGTTATGTTTTGTCCATGAAATATGCATTTCATATCTCTTTCATTTCATTAACATAATTTAATTTGTGCTTTGCATTTTGTGCATAATACATATTTGATTTACAAAACAAATATTTCCATTAGAAAATGAATTTCATGCAGGCAAAAAAGCAGAACCAAATGATGTATTGAAGGAAAATAAGAAGAAATGAAATGCATTTTCTCAGTCTATTAAAAAATCTATGGCATTGACAGAAAGTGCACTTAGTGCTACATTTAAAAAATAGCACATATGTCAATGTATTAACAAATAGAATTGGAAATACAAATATTTCCCTATATCAAGCCAAGAATCTCTTTATTTTAATTGAGTTGATTTAAAAGCCCAACTACAATTTAATTTTTATTTCATGATGTGGTACACTGCCTGGTGCCATTACATCCATGTAGAATTGGCAGTCAATATACAAAATATTTTACCTTTTAAAAACTTTCTATTGACACCAGCAGTAAATAATTTAACGGGCTGAAAATGTGAAATCATTAATTCGCTGATCGTCTTTGAATATTGGGTAGCTGGGTCGGGGTACAGAGAGGTGAGGGAAAGAAATGAATAGCGTCTGTGAGGCTGTCAGGAGAGGACCCCGGTAAATAATGCTGCAGATGAAATGAAATGCTATTCAAACTTGCCTGGTTTCACCTCCATATCCAAGGAGATGAAGAAAAGATCATGCCCCAAACGCCCCATTATCTCCCTGGCAAAGGAACCTACCCAGCGGAGAGCGGAGGCGTTAGATACCTGGCTCCTCTGGAGTCTGAAATGTCTGTGTTTCCGTCCAGCTGGCCAAGCAAAGGGGATGCTGAGCATCCCTGCGGAGCGGGGTCTGGGGGGGACGCGGCAGCACCTCCCTGCAGGTGGGGTTTGCTGCACCTCTCTTACAGCAGAGCCTGGGCAATAAGCCCCCAGCCTGCCAGGAGGGAAAAAGCACAAGAAGCCAAAACCTTAAGAAAGCACAGGATGAAAGGAAATGGCCTCAAGCTGCATGGCAAGAGGTTTAGCCTGGATATTACGAAGAATTTCTTCACAGAAAGGGTTGTCTGGCATTGGAACAGGCCGCCCAGGGAAGTGGTGGAGTCCTCCGTCCCTGGAGGGATTTGAAAGCCGTGCGGATGTGGTACTTAGGGACAGGGTTTAGTGGTGGAACCAGCAGTGCTGCATTCAGCATTGGACTTCATGATCTTAAAGGTCTTTTCCAACCTAAACCGTTCTTTGCTTCCAATCTAAAATGGCAGTTCCCGTTACACAGAGGCAGAGATCCTGACTGCTGCCCCCTGTACCCCGACGGGGAGCTTCTGCCACCGTGCGGGAGGGCAGGATCTGTCCCCAGCCTGTCAAAGCACACGGGGCACCTTCTGCCCCCAGGAGCTGCCACGTCACTCCACGGATCCTCCTGGTGTGTCTGGGAACAGGAGTGAGCTTGTGGGGCAGAGATGAGCGTAACTGTGTTCAGACCCAGCCCTGCGGCACCACCGGCATCGCCAGCTGCAGGAACACGTCTGGTGCAGGACTTGGACAACAGGAGAATTGATTTAAATTCATGGGATATTTTAAAGATAATGATAGATGTCAAGTTGCATCTTTTAGTTGTTTCAGAGCTTTGTGCTTTACGCTTTTTTACACAGGGATTAGAAGCTTGCTTTTAAAAAAGAAAAGGGAGGAGCTGGGAACCAGGATTCTTGCAGTCCAGAAGCAGAAGCTTTAAGAAAAATACCAAATGCTGCACAGTGGGTAAGACTGAAAAATCCTGCATTATTCTGCCATGGAAAATAAGTTCAACTCTACCAGAAACTTACAGGCAGTGAAATGAGGAAAGGAAAAGAAAGAGCAAGTCCCCCATTTAAAAGAGATACATCTGGGGAGGTTAGGCTGTAAATACATTAGCTGAGCTGGGATTTTGCCAGGACTTTGGGACTAACATCCATACTCTTATGAAAAGTGCTTGGGATAATGACTACAGATATTGAGGCCTCGGCACTGCGTCCAAGGCTAATTGAATTGAGTAGGCATGCGGACTTGAGAGAACCAAAGTGAGGTTAGGTGGGAAAAGGGAAAAAGGTGAAAAAGAAAACAAAGAAGTGAACCTGCAACGTTCTGATAATTAACCGGACTGAAGGCTCCGGGTCCCTCCCGGCGGATCTGGCTGCGCACTCGCGGAAAGCAAAGCAACAGGGGAGGATGCTGCTCCCTGCTGCTCGTGCCCACCAGTCCCACTGCTTGCAGCTCCCTTTCTTGCACGTCTCCCGTCCTGCACACCTCGTGCCCAGCCCCGGCACGCGCCAGGCTTGACGGGATGCTCCCGCAGCCATTGCCTGCTCCGTGTACCCAGCACAGGAGCTCTGCAGAACGTCCCTCAATGGGACTTGGTCATCAGAAGGAAATGGAGTTGTCACCTCCCCAGCCAGAGGGGCACAGGGCTGCACTGCAGGAGGAAGGCTGGAGTCGGCCTCATCTTCACTTGTCTCTCAAGGAGATTTCAGAGGTTTCCCAATGCTGTTTTTCTCTGAATATAAACCACAAAGCAACTAGATTGAGAGCATGCTTTCATTTGTTGTGTGTGGAACACCTCCGATGCTCCTTGTGATGTGTTTTCCCAGGAAGGGCTCCTGCGGCCGGGCAGAGCGATGTGGCTGCTGAACAGCCCCCGTCCGAGCAGCAGCGTGGCTCCACGTCCCTATTGACCACTCACTGAGACAGATGTGCTATAAATCCTCTACACGGAACCACAAAGTCATGTCTGCAGCCAAACCTCTGAAGAAGTGAAAAACGGGAACCTGGTGATTAGCTGGAGGATTAATGAGATGCGGCACCTACATTCATAAGATATAATAAAAAATACCCAGTAACATTTGAACATCACACCTCCCTTCCTGACAATATCACAGTGTCAGAGTTGGGATAAATCTGTTTTGAATAAAAAATAAAGTATGTCTAAAATATTAAAAGAAAAAAGCTTAGTGCCTGCACACACAAAAGCAATGATCTAAAGGAAATCACCAGTTGCTGTTCTGCAGGGTATAAAAATAAACCCTTGTCTCTTTTACTTTTACATCCCCTGACAAGTGACTATATTAGCATTAAGTGAAAAAGCAGATGAAAAGTAATGTCTTTTATTTAGCTCCTACCTGAAACATATTTAAGTTTTCTGCAGCAAGTGAGATTGTGCACAGGGGTTTGAAATCATGTAATAAGACAGACACTGTGTGACATTATCTGTCCACCAAGCAGTCACTCTGGTAAGGAACATTGCCGCTAAATCTTGGAAGGGAAGTTAACACGAATAACTTCACACTTCCCCCCTTGGTTTTTCTTTTCCAACCTTGTCAGGGTGTCTATCTCTGCAAGATTTTATACTCATTCTCTGAAGAAACCCTTTAGGATACCTGTCCATCAAGTAGGCTAACGTGCTTGTCTTGGTTTTAATATGCCAAAAATGTTGAGCCATGTATTGTTTCTAAATGAAGCACATGTGTGCTGCAGAGTAGAAACAGAAATGTGCTGATACAGGAAACTCTACTTGTTTGTTAGCAGTGATATTGGAAAAAATCCATCTCTCCTAGCAGGACAATCTCATCATATTAAAAGTTATGGATTTCTTGCTTAAGCATTCTACACTGGCTGCAGAGCTGTATAAACTTGCTTCTGCTTATCAAGCGAGCCAACAATACACAAAAAGAAAATTTAACATCTTTTAACATTTCTGCCTTCATATGGGAGTTCTCCTGAAATGAGTTCTTCAATTATCCTGATGGATCTGTTTAGTGAGTTGGTACTGTTTCCTGGCTTATAAAAGGCAGCACATTACTATGCGATACTGCGTATCTGGTATTGAAATGAGATCAACAGCATTGCTTTACTACATTTTAAGCAGAAGTTAGCACACGATATAAAAATTATAAAGACTTCAGAGTCAGATATTCTAGCAATGGGCTCTAAAACCTGGACTGTTTTTGGCTGGCAAATAGAGGTGTATGAACAAATGAACTGTTGGTGGCTTCTTTTTTAAATAACTAATGAGTATTAATCAATACTGAGCAATGATTAACAGAGGATATGTTATAGTTTCCTTTGCCTTGGATAACAAAGGAACTGTGGCTTACAAAAGACGATAAACATAATGAAGTAAAATTATTAATTTCAAAGTAAATTTGCAATGTTACTCCTACACGTGGGAGATAATCTACAGCCCTACAGTGTATAATATACAGCCCTATACAGGGAACTCAGCTCCGAAAGCGTTCACTTGCTGCATCTGAGATTAACTGCATGCGACGTTCTAGAATATCTCAGAGCATCATTTACTGGATTGCCTGTGTTGTACAAGTATGCAAAATATTTACATCTTTAGTTCTCCAAATTATTAAGCTGTGAAGATTGGTCTGTGAAAAGAAGTTTTAACAAACCAGTTTGTAGGTGTTCCCTTTGAACCCGGCAGCCCCAGCTCCTTGTCTCTCTGTGTCTGGATATTTGCATGTGTGTGTGCATGCACAGCTTTTTTTTTAAGTCCTTATGCTGTGAAAAACTTTGCAATTGTTTGACCCTGTAAACAAAATTCATGGATCTCACCCTGGGACAAATGCATTCTTTTTAAAAGCAGCATATGGGCAGCCTTGGACTGATGTTAGTTTATTGTCACTGCTTGATAACGTTTAATGGAAAAGATACAAGAGTGCCAAAGAATTTTAATTATTTTTGTGATAAAGTTATATGTTCGGCCTTGAAAAAGTGGAGATAATGCTGGGATTCATTATTATTCCCAGTGTGTTTAAACAGACGACACAGAATGCAAACAAAAGCAGATGAAATTTGAAAAGTATTATCAATATTGCAGATAGCAGATGCCCTTTCCAATCAGAACAAGCATATCTTCTATAGCAACTTTATGGTTGAGTAGTTTATTCATTTCTATTAGAAGGTTGTACGTTTCTAAAATATGTAGATGGTATCTAGAAAACCAACCAACCAGTAGGGTCATTTTGCTTGTTTTCCTAAATTTATTATTTCACTTTTGCAGGCTTGATCTGAGGTGCATTAACATGGGAGTGAAATCTTATTGTGTCAAATCCTATCTTGTATATGACCTTTCATGTGTTTCGCTCGGGTTCTGAGAGTGAAATGCTAAGAGGTGTCTACTCTGCAGGGCTTTGCCAGGGTTGTGTTTGTGCTGCTGTAATTAAAACTGGACCCATCTTCCTGTAAATTTTTATTATTATTTGCCTTATGGCTTGACAGAAAAAAAATGCTGTGGATGCAGCACTTCATTCAAACTTATATTCTTTTAAGAGTGCCTGAGGTGTAGACCCTGCAACTGCAAAGCTGTTAGAGCGTTGCAGGGTTTTGATGGTGAAAATCCTGTGCTGAGGCATTTCTAGTGTTGAAAATGCAGAAAATACTCCACACAGTTTTCTGCTCCCTGCTTGTGTGCCAGTTACATTTTCAGTTTGGCTTCTGACATCCTTAGCTGGCTTGTAACATCCCATCCTCTGAAACAACTGTGGTCCACGCAGTCGCATTTAAAGCTGCCTGGCAGTGGGTCTCTATGTGCAAACACATGAATTAAGAATATTTGACCAAATCTTTAAAAAAAAAAAAAAGATATTCTCCTCCATAATGGATTTTGAGGATGTTCCTCTGAGACCTTGATTTCAGGCATTGATGGAAGAACAATGTATCCTTCAAAAACTATATTCGTACATGTTAGAACAGAAAAGCAGCAGAAAAATCTGCTGCAGCAGTTAAGTGCAGCAAAATTCAGCCTCTGTGGAAGTTCTCCCAGATGAAGGTCCAGGATGGCAGAAGACAGTTCTGTCCTTGGAGGCTGTGACGGAAGGAGGTGCTTCTCCAGGATGCACCCGTTGAGCCCCAGCTCCCTCCCCGATGCCATTCCTGTTCTGAGGATCCCGGAGGGATGTGTATGCTGGAGACAGGGAGGGAGAAGAAGGAGGAGAAGAGCAAGAGGAGAGGATGACATTTCTCATGATGTTCTTCAACCCCTCCCCAGCCCTGCAGTTGGGCAGGTGCTGAGGTGTTGTGCCTGGCTCTGGTGGGTCGGCAGCAGCTCCACTGCTCCTGGCTCCAAGGCTCTTTGCAGCTTCTGTAAATCTGTGCCAGACTCTGTCTGGAGTGTGAATTCCGGAAATTTAATAATGAGGTGAGAGCAAGCGTAGGAGGGGCTCTGGAGTTTGGGAGTCTGGAGGGAAGCTGAGGGTTTGAGTGTCCCATCTTTAAACTTCGTTAGGACCGTGTGCTGGTGCCTTCGCCCCGCTACGCTTCCTTCGTGCTGGTGTCTCGGTCCCTGGTGAAGCTGAACCCCAGCTCAGGCCAGTCCTGAGTTTCCTCTGACGGAGCTAAAGTGCAGGCGAAGCCTGACTGCGAGGTGTGCCCCAGGTTTGGTGGCTTTTCCGCTGCTCTGCGCCCGGCGGTGAAGCTGCCACGAGGGCACTGGCGGCTCCGCAAAGGGCAGGCAGAGCCCTCTTAACGTTTCCCATTGCCCCTGCGTGCGCTCCTCTTTCCTGCTTATGCGGATTCTTTACTCTTACTGTCTTCCTTTACAGCCCCTAATGCACATCTAATATAATTTTATAGAGCAATATTATCCGACACACACAAACACGTGTCCTCTGCCTCCTCCTCATGGGCAGCGCGGCGAGCTGCCCAGCCCACCCAAGGACCTGATGCCACAGCTCCTGCTGCCTTTCTGGCTGAGTATCATCATCCCAGCCCATCAGTTACTTAGCAGACTTCCATAACGAACGCACCCCATAAATATAAAAGCTTTTCTTGAAAGCTAAGTGTCGGGCTGTTATAAAAAGTGCCGGTGCTGAGTCACGCTCCTGCCAGCCCCCAGGAAACGGCCGGTGATTATTTCATGCCATTTTGTGTTGGGCTGCGATAACTTCAGGGGAAATGCGGCCACCCAACCTGACAACTCATGCTGATCTGCGGCTCCGCACTCGTGGTGCCATCTGTTAGCACATGTCACTATAGGTATGGAGATGTATTGTATAGCAGACTTAAGTCTATATTTCAAAATTGCTGGGAAGCAAGAGGCGCACAAAGGAACTGTAATAAGTACAAAGTGTAATTAAATTTTGCTCTAAGAACTGCCATACTCAGTTAAATCAGACCAGTTTAGATGTCATTATTTAGCCACGAGAGTAAATCTTATTTATAGAAGTCCAAGTCTGGCTCCGCTTGTTTCTGATAAGCGGCGGTAGGCTATTGATTGTAACGCGTGATGCTTATAACAGAAAGATGCATAAATAAACATGGACAAAATGAGGGCAGAGGAGCACTGCTAAATTATCTCTGCAATTGTCAGTGCCCTCAGCTTGGGTGAGGGCCTAGGCTTGGATATCAATTCCTGTTTTCACTTTCTTCTTTTAATTGATCTCATGGAGCAACCATTATCCAAATACTAAGGGAAAGGGACGGTCCTTTCAGGACCTGCTGATGCTGCAGCTCCATGCTGCTTCATCCAGGAGTCAGATATCAAATGTGGAGAAGCAAGGGGGGAATTATACCCACCTGGGGAGCAAAGAGGAGAATTTTTTTTCTAAGTTTAGGAAGACAGGTTTTAAAAATTAAGGAACTGATGGAGAAAACTTAAGAGACAGTATATGTCAGAAAAATGTAGGTAGAAGTGGTATCCCCAGCAATTCTCCTGGGGAGGAGCCTGAAAAATAATTGAGGGATGCTGGAAAATCAGCAGCTGCAAGTGATAATGCACCAGGGCTCAGGTGTTCTGCATTGAGTTTTCAGTAGGGTCTCTGCAGTGCTCAAATTCAGAGTGAGGGAGAGAAACAGTTCTGGGGTTTTCAAGCCTTGGTCAGAGCAGCAAATGCTAGAAATCTTCACTGAAACTGCTGGCGTATGATTTTTCTTCTTCGTTTTCCCATGCTCTGAGTGCTTGGAAGGTTTGGATGACTGTCTGAATTTTTGTGGTCTATTAATTAAGCTCAAACCCAACCTCTGGATGTTTTGGAGCTTGCCAAACTCAAATTAAAAGACTTGAAGCAAGGAAGGGTTAAAGAGCCTGTGGAAGCTCATTTCCCAGTAGTATTTAGTAAATGCAGAGGACTTCAGGTGCTCCGCCCTGGCAGCTACAAATTGCTCAGAGGTAAATGTTGGGATTGTGTTTGGGGTAGGGGTGAGGTTCCACGTGGAAAGAGGGTGAAACTGCAGTGATTGTCATCGCCCTGGAGGTTGTCTCCTTCGTACACCAGAACAAGGAATTGGGGCCATATCTGTTGGACAGCTATCCAAAAAAAAACCTGTTATGAAAAACCTGTTATGTTGTAGAGAGGAGGGTGCTGGCCTCTCCTCCCAAGTGACAGGGGACAGGACAAGAGGGAATGGCCTCAAGCATCACCAGGGAAGTTTAGGCTGGACATTAGGAAAAAAATCTTTCACAGAAAGGGTCATTGGGCACTGGCAGAGGCTGCCCAGGGAGGTGGTTGAGTCACCTTCCCTGGAGGTGTTTAAGGGACAGGTGGACGAGGTGCTGAGGGACATGGTTTAGTGTTTGATAGGAGTGGTTGGACTTGATGGTCTGGTGGCTCTCTTCCAACCTGGTGATTCTATGAAAGACTTTAATGGAAGGAATTTAAAAACATAATATTGTCCCTTATGATGCAAAGGAGACTGAAAACTTCAGAGAAAGACATGTCAGGGAGCCACAGAAGCATTTTCTGCTTGTGACAATAGTTGCTCACGTTCAACAAGCACTGGTCTTCAATTGGGAGTTTTGGGGGCTGAGCAAGAGGAGACCAAAGCTGGAGGGATCTTTGATTTCTTGCACTGCAGCTTGCCCTTCAGGGTGGGGAAACTCTTCTCTGTGTTACGCTGGTGTAAACCTGCGGTAACTGCTTCATATCTTGAGGCAGCTGGTTCCCAGCACATGTTTTGTCTTGAATGGGAACTCTGGGAATAGAATGCTTGGGGCTATCAGGTTATGAGCCCTTGGGTCACCAGCAGTGTCCTGCCTGGCAATTGTGGTTTAACCCAGAGCAGCATCTGCTGGCACTGGGTATGGTAGCTCTGGATTTATGGTGGTGCGAACAAGATCGTAATCTGGTGTTGGTGGCGAGGTGCTGTGAGGGTGACTGTGTTTTCTCCTACTTGACTGTCACACGTGGAGATAAATGTGTGGATAATGCCAATATTCAGCCTGCAGATTATACACGTTGTGGTGAAAACACTGTTGCTATTTACACTGAGAAAAACAGAACCAAAAGGCCACTGAATGAAATATAATTTGTTAAAAACCCGCAATAACATTGATTAAAATGAAAGCCAGTGTTCCAGCACTTTACTGTAGAGAAGTATGTCCCCAGGTTCCTTGCACTTGCCCTGTGATTATACAATAGATTTTAAGTCTGTGATATCTACAAATCTACATCAAAATATATTCTATAGCTGTAGGAAACAGCTCTGAATTGTTAACCTTCTCTCCAGGTACTGGAGGTGGCACACTGTGAGATTAGATGTATATTTTCTTCAAGATATACCACCCATTGAGGAGTCCATATTTACATCTTTTGTTGATATTTTTTATAGATTAAAAGAGTCTCTTTTCTGGTGATAATTCTGCTAAGTACTGTAATTTGCTGCCACTAATATTTGTCTGAGTCCTAGTTTGCAAAATATATTTGAAACCACTTTATAAAGTCTCATAATTGCTTCTTTGTAGAGCTGGTATAATGAGTAGTTTCTTTATCCAGCCTTTATCCTGTTAACCTTAGAGGTGAGCGACTGCTTGCTGGAGTAGTTGGGGAATGTCTTAGCACTGTTGAGCCATTTAATTTCACCACTAATTTCATAGCAGTGACACAGAATTGGCTACGAGCAAGCTCGCAGTTATTTCAAGGGTTTTCAGTTAGCATTGAATCAGGACCTGATTCACTAAAATGAAATTGAAATAAATGCACATGTAGATGTTTTTTTTTAATGCATAAATTGATCTGCATTTATGTGCCCAATCCACATTAAAACATTGACCTGCTGTTGAAGGATGGGAGCTCAGCATATAAAGCAGCTCTGGCATCACAAATGAGAACCTGCACCACTGCTTCAGTGGTTTGTTCTCTGCTTCCCTTCCCATTGCTCCTGTCCCAGCTGCAAGGCAGCTCCCTGGAAAAGACAGATTCAGATTTTTCAGCTTCTTTTGGCCATTTTCGTGAAGTTGGTGGGGCTGCACCGTGCAGGTTAGCAGGCAGGATGGCTTCCCAGTTTGCGCTTTCTGCAAAGGAGAAATTCCTGCTACCCTTGTGTTTGCTTCAGGTGAGCAGAGCTGCCTCACATGAATCTTTTCTCTCTCCCAGAATTGTATGGGAAGTCCTGTTGCTTCCTTATCCAGAGTTCACTTTGCCCCAGACTTGGTTGCATTTCAGAGGGGAGGTTTTTTGTGACTGTAACCTCAAATGAGCAGTGTGGGGAATTCTGCTGTTCCACCCTGTTGCTTTTGCTGTTATTGTAACAGTTGGGTGATCTGAAAAAAAGTGTGATTTGAGGGTCACCGAACATGAGAAAGCGCTTTTGCTTTGGCTTGTGAGAGAGTATTTATGGCACGTGCTTATGAAATGTTACCGCTGCCTAATCTAATCTTCCCTGCTAAAGAGGGACACGTGGGGAGTCTGCTGCTCCCCAGTTCCACCGCACCACGAGCCCCCTCAGCCTCTGCAGAGCCCCTTGCGGCTCTCTTAGGGTCTCTTCTAGTGAAGCTAGGGGAGGAGGCTGAGGGGAGACCTTATTACTCTCTACAACTACCTGAAGGGAGGTTGTGCAGAGGAGGGAGCTGGCCTCTTCTCCCAAGTGACAGGGGACAGGATGAGAGGGAATGGCCTCAAGCTCCGCCAGGGGAGATTTAGGCTTGAGGTAAGGAAAAAAATTCTTCCCGGAGAGGGTGGTTAGGCATTGGAACGGTCTGCCCAGGGAGGTGGTTGAGTCACCGTCCCTGGAGGTGTTTAAGGTGAGGGTGGATGAGGTACTTGGGGGCATGATTTAGGGATTGGTGGGAATGGTTGGACTCGATGATCTGGTGGGTCTCTTCCAACCTGGTTATTCTGTGATTCTTCTGCCCTTGTCTCACCACTTGCCCTTTCAGAGCTGCAAAATCCTGGTAGATGAGAGTCTGTGTAATGCATTTACCTGGGGAACTGCCAGAGTAAATGTGCTTTTCTTGGTGTGCTGTGGCTGTGTGTCAGGGAGAGAGGACAAAAAATGCTGTGTTATTCTTACGTGACTGGTTTTATCTCTATGCATCTTGCATAGGCATCTAACCACTGCAGCATTTACCTCCAAGCTATGATTTAGCAGTGTGCTAATGCCAGCTCCTCTGTCGTGCAGGCATGTGCACTTAACACTTGGGCCACTGCAGGCGTTTCATCATCTGGAGGTCACCACTGCTAAAAATTAAGCGTGAATTTTGCACTGAAATGCACAGTTCTGACTGTGCACTTCACTTTGATCTTTCAATGCTTCTGTCATTAGTGACATTGTCATTTAATGTGGACGTTCATTTAGACACAGGTCTGGACCTGCCTGCAAAGCATTTGCGATGGCTGCGCTCTCAATTCAGGTCTGCTCACTCTCATAGGCTCCCAGCAAAAGTTGATAGCATTTGAAATTTAATCAGGTTGGCATTGTGCAATTTATCTCTTATAAAAGTTTCAGTAGCTTTTTTTGCACACTTTTCTTTACTGTTTAAAAGGAATTCCCAAAAGCCTGGAGTTGGGGGAATGTATCTGACCATGCATCATTGCAGAACGTGCTTTTAATTCTTTTAATCTGAACTTGATCTCCTTTGTGAAACAGCCTCAAACATGGGACTTGGGACCCCTGTGAAATTTGTAACTAGAAGCCTTGTATTTGGAACATTTTCTGGTAACTGTAAGAAGTAGGGAAGGAGTAAAGGTGACTTGTATAGAAAGATTTTATAGTACTAGGAAAGGCTGGGTTCTGTTAAGGGAGAATTCCTCGTTTTCCTGTTTTTTTTTTTTTTTTTTTTTTTTTTTTTTTGATTCTAGAACTAAATTTATGCCAGACATTCCTACACTTGAATCCAGTCCACATCCAAAACTTCATTTTATGACCTCCTAATCATTAGGACCTTCATGATGCAGTTTTGCTGTGCATTGCAGAATGAAACCTTTGCCCCGCCAGACCCAGAGTTCAAGCAGAACAAACCGTTTCCTAATGCCTCTTCCCCACCTTTTCCTGACGTTTGCTTTAAATGCCTGGTCTTGAGAACCAGAACCTGCACACAATCTCCTGATTGCCCCATCCAGAAATTCTTCTCCTGTTTGGCTACTCTGTTTTCCTAAATACCCTTGGTCCTCCCAAAAAGATGGTTTTATTCTTCTAAGTTTCAGATTGAAAATCTGGATGAGTGAGAGATCTCGGATGAGAGATGCATTAGCAGAACTGATTTCTCTTGTTACCAGTTCAAAAGGCTTCAGTATGCAGCACAAATGATTCATAAGTATCCATTGTTCAGAGTTCAGGATAAAGAGTTCAGAATCAAAGCTCTGCTTTAATGTGCACTCATGCATTTCTTTTTTCAGTAAGAGCATTCTCTTCATATATATAGAAAATGAAATTCAAACTTGTTTAAGCTGCAGTTCTGGTAAATTGCTCTGCCTCTGAAGTTAGCTTAGAATGTCGTGAGAGTTATAGAATCTTACAGATTTTGCTAGTATTGCAAAAACTTAGTGCTTAGTTATAATCAAGCAAGGGATGTTTAATAAATAGAACAGCAAAACAAGCGATCACCTCGTGTTTTTCCTGGGTTTGGACCTCACATAAGCCCCACCAGCAGATCCCAAGAGCAGAGCCACGCTGGATTTTGGCTGCTGGGGTTTTTCTTATTGGCCTCTGTCACTGGTACAAACTACAAAACTCTTCTAATTTGCAGGCAGAATTTTGCATGGGAATGCAAGGTGATAGTCAGTGGGCAGCGATTAGGAGATATTCCAGCGTCTAGACGTTTGTCCAAATGTTTGTCATCGAGCAGCCTGTGCCCAATATTGCTTCTTTCAGAGTTGCCTTTATCTTTCATTTTAAGTTTTGCAGATCAGAGGCACTGTCACTGCCACAATGCTGTGTCTTCTCCTGGCATCTTGTATCATGGCTGAGCAGACCTTTCTTATCAATGGAGTACAACAAGCCCAATGCAATCATCCTTTCAATTATCTTCTTCATCTCAAGTGTCACCAGATAAGTGCTGGCATAGCGTTCTTTGAACATCTCGGATATTGTTCCTTGCTTTTTGGCTATAACAGTATGAATGTGGGAAAAAGATTGATATCTCATGTTTTACACTTATTATTCAAAGACAAAACTATGCTTGATCTCCTAAAAGGTTCTTTTTCCCCTCATCTCTTTAGTTTCAATTCTCATTAGGGCCTGGGTGATGACAAGAATATTGGACTAGTAGATGTTGCAGTGGGAGTCGTGCCCTGTTGAATCGGGGAAAAAGCCAGAGAGCCTGGTTCAGTGCTGTGAAAATGAGCCTGAGGTGGAGGTGACCCGGCAGCGGGTTGCACAGTGGGACCCCTCAGGAGGGGCCTTGTGGATGACCAGCCTGGAGTAGGTGCCTCAGTCTCTGCTTGAGCTGTTCTGGAGATGCCTTCAGAGCATTTGTTACCATCAGGGGGAGAGCAAGGGAAGTTTTAATCTTATTTCCCTTGACTTATTTTTTCTTGATGAATGAAATTCCGTTCCACTAATTGGAAGGCCTTTCCAGATTCTAAGTCCAGGTATCATTTGTTAACAGACTGAAGAAACAGGGTTCCCACTGAGCTCTGGAGATGATTAATTCTCCATCTCCTACTCGCTTTGAGGTATATAAGGTGTTTCTTTGTTTGCAGCAATGTGCTTTGTGCGATGCAGGTGGTGCTCCCTTCTGAACCGATGCTGGTACCTCTACCAGGGCACATCAGTGCGTTTGGCTCTGGTGCCACCAGAGAGGGGTCCTCCTTGTCACAATGGAGAAGGACCCAAGAGGGACTGTGGGTTCTGATATGCTGCATCATTACTACTTGAGAGTGCAGGGGGTTAGAGGCTGCTCGTAGGCTTTGTGATCATGGCATTGGTCTCTGGTTTAGAGATGGGAGGAGCTAGAAGAGAGAGCTGCTGGTGGGATCAGTAGAAAGCTGATTGGTTCTAGAAAACCCTACAGGATGGGATAAGAAAAGCGGTTTAGGATCTGCAAGTCTTGGAACAAGGCATCCACCTGGAAACTGGAAGGTTTAGGACTTTTCCTGCCTGGTGCTGGGTCAGGGCATTAACCCCCCTGAGCTTAAGAAGTTGTATAAAGTTTATGGGATCTTTGTGACAAGAGCAGTTTGTTACTAAAGCCCAGCATTCACAACCACAAATCAGGCTCCCCAGAAGCACAATGCTGGCTGGAGGAGGGTTTGTAAAGTGATTTTTCTTTTTTTTTTAGATTTTTTTTATTCTGTTCATTGCCTTTTGGCTTGGAGACCATGAGATTAATTTGGCAATGTTCTTGAGATTGTCTCTACAATTAGGAGAGCTCAAACCACTTTTAAATTTAGGGAATTAATTGTGATGTAATTATGAAGAGCTTTAGGAAAAGCACCAAATATAGCAATATGTGTGAATCCTTAGGACTGGCAAGTAGGAGACTAGTGTGGGAACAGAGAAATGTAGGCTTCAGTTCAAAGAGTTGTTTTAAAGGAGAAATATTGAAAATCAAGTGATGAAAACCAATGATTCTGCTGAAAGGCAACCCCCAACCGTTGTACTGCAGTTGTGCTTTCTTATTATCTTTACAAGTAGTGGGGGTACAGCAGTGGTGATGGCAAACCCAGGCAAGGAATAGAATGGACATCAATTCAATCTCTTCATTAAAAAGATGCATGGTGGCACAGCCACACAAAATGTGTGAACGTGAGAATACATCTCAAGCTTTTTTGAAAGTAACACAATTGCTTTGTGATTTGAGTTCTAAATTAATGAAAATACAGTGGGAAAGAGGGAAAGGCAACCTGGGAGGAGAGAAGCCAGGCTTTCCTAGGAAACACTGGAGTATTGCAGTGCTTACTGTGAAAATTAGATTCAATTCCACCTCATTTCTTCTTTAAGAGTTGTAAAGCAGGTTTCTTGGGTTCCTTCCTGCAGGACTTGGCCTGACTGCAGGGGCTGTGGTTTTAGAGGCATGGGCCAAACTTGTGCCAAGTTATGCCGCTTTACTGCAAGTGCAGCTGCTCCAGATTGATACCGGTGGAAAAGAGGAGAATTCAGAGAACTGAGGCAAGTCAGCCTTCCATAAACGCAGCAGCTTTACACACCATTTAGTAAGAACTGCAACAGGTGAGTGCTTGGTATTTCACAAATAAGTAAACTGAAATACTGAGTTCCGAGTCATGATTTATCGCTTGTAAGTGCCTCCTTTAGGAGAATGATTTTGAATGAGCTCAGTTTCTATTTGGACATCCAAGAAAAATAATAAACTGACACTCAGAAGTGGCTTGCTGGTGTCTACACCAAATCCTGAGCAGGAACCAAACCAAACCTCAAACCCGAGACAAAGTCTTGTTGGCTTTGGTTTCAAAGTATGTTTTATCTTGATGAAGGACTAGAATAAAGGGGCAAAATATTAGATGGTGTTCGATTGGTACTTTTTTGCCATATGTCTAAAATTTTGCAGCAAAAATTGGCAGACTTCACTTAAAAAAGCTGCTCTCCACTTCTTGCCCAATAGACGTGTTTATCTGGTTTATGGGTAGGTCTTGGCATCTAAAAAACCCCACTTCAAACTGAACTTGGGGCTGATTATTGGCATTTTGAGCTTAGCAGCCGTGTTTGCTTTAATGTAGGTATGACACCAGCTAAAGCAAAGAGAAAAGCTCGTAATAAAACAGATCTTGATTCACTGTCATTTCCCAACTGGTGCTTAGTAATGAACAAAAGAGAGTAAGCAAAATAAGGTGAGATACACTTCCCTGGTGGCTGCCATGGCGTGTCTGAGTCCCCCATTATGTGTTGGTTGCTTTGAGGCATTTCCTAATCTCTTAAGCACCTGTCTGCATGGCACCGGGCAGTTACCATCTCATTGCGGCAGAACCAAGGGTCAAAACCAATATACAACTTGACTAATGCCTGTGTGAATTCAGGGAACTTGGTCTTGCCGGCCCCGTAGCAATCTTCCTCACCTCCCTTTTCCCCATGAAACTCTAAGTGCTGAATGCGCAGCCAAGCGCTCCTACATTGCCTTCTTTGGCAAAACCAACGAAACCCTCATAGCTGATGGCAGCATGATGGTAACCAGAATTACAGTCTAACACGACAGCCATGTAGGAATGTGATCACTTAAAGAACTACAGGCCCAGTTGCCTCAGAGAGGTCTGAAACCAAGAACCTGGGTTTTAGCCTCTACTCTGCCATACAGTTAATTTTTTTTACATTGATTTTTAGGGTAAAGCCAAATCTGCACAATCCACAGTTCTGGTAAGTGGTTTGTTGAGTGGCTGTGCCATCCAGAGATTTCTGTGAGGATCCAGATCCCTGAAAAGCGTTCTCCTGCCCAGTGAAAGCTCTCGCCTAAACTTCTTGAAGGTGTGATTCAGACCTTGCTGAAGCTGTCTCAGGTGAATTGAACTCTTATGTAGCGATAGAGCAAACTGGGAACCAGAGGGATTTATCCAGCGTATGGTGGTGGGTTGGATGTTGTTTGTGATCCAGTCCTACTCGTGTGTGTTCAAAGCAGGTTGTGGTTCATCCTTCAGTCTTGCTTGTCCACACTAGCCCCTGCTAGCCAAGGGGGGCTGGATGCCTGCCCACCCCTAGCCAGGGTGCGCTCCCCCACCGCTCATCCCTGTGTGGCACGCAGAGCATCGCAGTAACGGGTCGGTAGGTTTAAAGGTAAGGAGCGAATGATCAGCACCTGAGGTGCCTAACAAAAGTGTGTTTTCCTTGTCTGTCTCCTTTAATAAATTTTGTTAATTAATTAAACTGCTTCCTTTGTATAGTGTGTTGGAAGAATTGCTCTCCTGCCTCACTGTGTAATGGTTATTGCCACTCACGAGTATGTTATTTTGTCCCCAGTATTAATCTAACAAAAGAAACAAATACCTGCTCTGTGATGTGGTGCAGGAGTCAGCAGGTTAACTACTCGCTTCCGCGGATTGTGATAAACAGCCTAGCTGGGCTGGCCGGCGTGTGGCTGGGGGCTGCTCCGAGACCCAGCACAGGAGATGCAAAACACACGAGCAGCTCTTCTTGCTGGTTGTGTGATGCTGCTTTTGTGAATGGTCCTTCTTCCCTGCCTTTTGGAATCGGCACCTCCCTGAGGATAAAATGCAGAGCAAATCAGTTAGGCACAGCAGAAGATGGGGCATTTTTGTACTTTGCCTTCTCATTTAGATTTGATTCCTTAGAAAAGCTGCTTAAATGGTGTTACAACCGCTTTGATACGGACTCTTAATTATGAAAAGGTAGCACCAGTAAATAGCGTTAGGTGAAAAGAGAGCAGAGGGGATGGGCAATGTGAGCCTTGGCTATCAATACGTCAAAAGGATGAGACCGGAAAGACACACTTAGTGTTACAAATTCCTTGTGAAGCCCATGGCAAAGCTATTTGAGCGGCTTTCAAGAAAGGGATGTATGTCAGTCTTATTGTGGTTCCTTGAGGAAATGGATTTTGCACACAGAGGGGAGGAGAGACTGAAGTGAGGCATCTGTCACTGTCTTCCCTTGTTTATGATCCCTTAAAATAAAGATGGAAATTAAAGGGATCTGTTTATCTTGTATTAAGAGTTCTTATGTTCTTCCTTAACCAGCCTCACACAGATGATTTTGGCTGGTTGCAATTTCTGTGGTGTGCAGATCTCGTTGGCTTCCCTTGCACCAAACTGACACGAGCTGTTCCTCTGCTGCGGGTGGTACGAATACAACAGCTGTGTGTGTTGCACTGAATTTAATGCGCGTCAGGGTAGCGGAGGAATCAATCAGAGGAGACTTCTTTTGTGATGCTGTTAGCTTTGGATTTATATACTTTATTAGTTATCAGAGCGTTTTCATTATTGCAGCTATTGGGTAGACCCGCTATAACTCCAGTAAAACCAAGAGACGCCGAGTCGCAACACTTACAATATGCAGTGTGCACACACAACCTGAATCAACCCAATATCAGCGCAGCAAACACAAAACAAAAGCTGTATATGACTTCTTACCCTTTGTGCACATCTGCATTATTATAAATGCTAATATAATTCTGCAATGATAAATAATTAAACAATTATGGTCATGAATCAATAAGTTTAGCACATTTTTTCATCAGCAGATTGTACTGTATAAACAAGAAATATAAATTACCAAGTCTAATTTTCACCGAAAATTGTAAGCATTTTATGTCTAATAATTAAGAAAGTATTAGAGTTCAACGTGAGATACTTAGAACTTTAAAATTTTCTAGTTTTAACCAAACACCATTAAATTATCATGTTTTATGTTTTTGAACCTGATTAACATTTTGAGATCTGACTTTTGCAATCATTCTCTTTGTTTTCCTCTGCTAGAATCCCCTTGCTGATCCTCTGGTTTCTCCTAAACAGAGTTTATGAGCTTGAATCCAGCTTCTGTTGACCTCATTATGTTGCCTTTAAGAAAATATAGTGTTTAAAGAAAATCACTCGAGCACCTTTCTTCTAAGATTTTGAAAGATCCAGCTATTTTTATCGTGCGCTGAACATTTTGCTGCAGAAGGTGCAATATGGAGGCAGGGAGAAGAGAAAGCTTTTACAACTATGCTTGCATTTAATCAGAGGTTGTTGGGTTGCTCTCAAATCTCTGGTATGTGCAGAGATCACCCCAAATGCTGGCATGTAGATACATCATTTAAAAATAATCTCGCCCTGCCTTAGAAGTAGGGGTAAAAATTAGTGTATTTTCAGAGAGAAAAAACTAAGCTTGATATGTTTATAAAGGTGTGTGTTTTTTCTATGCTGAACATCTTGCATGAACGAAGGATTTGCCACAAGAGAAGTTACTGCAGAACAGCTATTCCTGAACTGTTCACCATCTGCTTCCTCGGTGGTCGTGCGTAACCCAGGGAAATGCTTGATCTGGTTCTACTTTCTCTCTTGAGCTATTGATGAAAAGCACTGATCTGAGTGGAAATCTTGGTGCCTGGTATGCATCTTGTAGTGGTGGGGGCTCCGGGACCTTTTCCCAATCAACCAGGGTTTTAGGCACCTCGATTGCTCCCTGACTTGGGGGGTGGGCACTGTGCTACAAGGGCTTGTCCTCCTGGTATTAACATAAGACAGAGCTGGTGGGACTGATTAAGTTAGAGGTGTTGGAGCTATATTGCACTAGTGTGCTGGAAGAGCTTCTTTCCATGTGAAAATCCAGCAAGCCAATAAACTGTTTTTTATCTGACTCCTATGAGTTTGGTGGTGTGAATGGGATCCTTCATGGTGGTCCCAGCTGCAGTTTTTCTACAAATACTCAGTTTGAATGAACCACCCAAATGACGAATAGGTTGTGAGGTAGGCAATGTTGCTTCAGGAAATATGAGAAATTGAGAATGGAATTCAATAGGATACAGAAGGTGCTGTGGCCTGGGAAAGGCCACTTCATCGGACGTGGTGCTCTGCCTTCAGGGTTCAGGATCATTTTGTCTGGCTTCATAAAGGAAGTTTGTAGTGTTGGAGGACCAGACTGAATGCGCTGAAGTGTTCAAGTTTATTTGCAGGTTTTTTATGGACTGGAAGCCTTAGCAATCTCCATCAAGATGGGAGATCAAGGACTTTTCCTCCCAGTTTTTAAGCTCGCTGGCAAGCAATTAGTTATTTGTGTTACAGAGAAGACTCACAAAGAGAGTTTGTTGAGAAATGTGAGCAAGTATTTTGCCTTTGGGGGGGGGGGAAGAAAATATTTTCTTCACCTTCTTTTCTTTGTCTCCCTTTTTGTTTACTCTGTCTTCCTCCTTTTGATGACTAAGAGAAAGAAAACTACATATGGAGTCTGAAGATTTTTACTTTGAGTTTCTTCCTTGTGCCGCTACATCTGCTCCTCTTCCCCAAGCTTTCCCGTGTTTCCACTTGCGGGTGTCAGTGTCTTTGCCTCTGATGCCAATGTCACTCTTCTTGTGGCAGACAGATTTTGTTTTACTGCACAGCTCTCGGCAAAATGTTTCCTGTGCTCTGCTTACTCTGTTTTGGAGCTCACATGTTCAGTGTCTAGAGGTATAGATTGCTCTGCTTTCACAGACAGAGTTTGTGAAAACAAGCAAAGTCAAACCTTGGAGCACTTTCCCTCCCCTTGTGCTGGGCTGGTGTGTTTGTGTCTCACTCTAGACTCAGGCTACAATTACCATCCTTGACTTCTGTGAAGCCCGTGCACCCGCCATTCTCAGATTCCAATACAAAATATTTGCAGAAAATGGTATACAACCATTAACTGGGGGTTTTGGGGGAGGATAGATGAATGTGTACAGTAATTTTCAAGTCAAAATACCTGTATCTAAAGGTAATGACATGATAAAAGTACTAAAACTTAAGTGCTAGGGTGAAACTGTAGAAATTTCTCATTTGCTCTCCAATAAATCAACCTAACCTGTGGAGAATTAGTATTGGAATTGGGCATTTAGCACATTTCTTTATTTTTAAGATATCTTCCCTTAAAACACTTTGGTTCCACCTATGAAACTGGATTAGAGGAGGCACAGCAGGTTTAAAAACACTTCAGAGATGTTGCTTTCATGCTTCAAAACCTTGAAAAGCCAAATGCACTCACTCTTGTGACTGGATCTTGGTTTGCACTGTAAAAAAAAATAAAAAAAGGGGAGAAAAAAAATGTTTAATAGCACATATGGCATAATTTCATGTGACATCTGTTTTGTAACAAACAATATTTAGCTCACTTATTTGCTGAATGATACAGTACATGCTGCAAACAAAAAGTCCAATGAACAGTTTTACATAGTTTGTAATATATCAATATTTATCGCAAAAGAATGCAAAACTTAAACATTTAAGCATGTTATTGATTGAAATATGCAAAACATCGATTACTGCATGATGCCAATGCAAAGAAAGTCTACGGAATGCCTTATGGGGTATGAAAATTAGGTAGATTTCTGAAAGAGTAACTGATGTCCTCCCACTGGTGACATTTAGGCTTATGCCCCCTCAACCTAATTTGTGTCATCTTATAGGAGACAGCTGTCAATATATTTAGGATGGTTTAGCTCATAACAGCAGAAATGGTGAGAGACTATTGGCTTAATTGCATGGAGTGATTGATTCTAATGGAAACAACATTTAGAAACTCAAAATGCACTTTCTGTTGGCAGATCTAATAGAATATCATAATGAATTGGAGCATCGCGCATGTACGGTACTTTCTGCAAGGACTGCAAAAGGACAGTCATGGGTTTTTGTGCCGGTTTTTAAATTTGATTTTAATGTTTAAATTATTTGTTTAAATAATGAAACTAAGCCACCACAGAGACATAGTCTGACAGAAACCAGAACATCAGAATGATGCTGAAACCACACGCTGGTGCAGTAATTGTGAAAGGAGGGCTGTGTTCAGGTAAATTGGCAGAAGGCACGGAAATAAATGTTAGCGCCTGCAGTGCCATGAAACAGCATGAGGGTCCCAGGGCCGTGCGTGGTGCTGCGATGCGCTGTGGAAGGATGCCTTGAAAGCAAACCCCGCTGGGGTGACTCACGTGGGTGCTGTGCACCCAGATGGATGGTTTGGGTGTAGCCTCTCCCATGAACCCCCAAAGGCTTTCTGGAAGCACGTGGGCTGTTGCAGGCAACAGGCTTCGCTGGGCTGACGGTAACCTAGAGGAGGTCAACGTGTGCCTGGAGTGGGAGCAGAGCAAGGTCTCTGCCTTCCGATGCTCTTCCTTACCTCCAGATCACTCTGGTTAGCCCCCGTGATGATCTGCAGTTCTAGGGGTGCCTGGATGCACGGGCATGATGGTTTATCCCGCACTCCTGAAGGAGCTGGACTGGCACTGTTGGCTGCTCTGGTGTTGCAGGATATGAACCTGCCTGGATGGGAGGGAGCAAAGCCTGCACTAGTTATTTTCTCTAGAGTAGCCGCAAAAACCTCCAGAGCAATTGCTCTATGTTAACTCTTTTGTCCTCTGGCAGCTTTGCACAATAACCTCTCGCCTTTGTGGACTCGGTCTGACTGTAAGTGCATCTGTCCATCTGTCTCCTGTTGGGGATTTCTCTCTCTCTTTTCTTTTTAACACTTTATAGGAATCCTGTTGTTTTCTTCTCCCCGTGGCAATCTCTCAGAGACATCTTACTCTGTCCTGAGTATGGGAAGTAAGGATCATAAAATCTTCTGCTGAAGCTGCTGACATCGTTCTCTATTTTCCTTTTCTACTACTTTAAGATCTAGAAATGTGTAGGTTCTAGTGGGATTAATATGTGGTTAAAGATTTGATTCCTCCCCCCTTTCCTGTAATTAGAAAGGTATGAAGAATCGGATGCAAGATTGAACAGTGTAAATCCTCCAAAATTAAAAACATTTCAGAACTGGAATAAATATTAATAAATTGGAGGCATAATGAAATGCCATAGATATGTAAGGGGAAAAATGAGCAGGAGAGGAGGGAAGATTTTTATAGACCTTAATTACAGCAGGGTTGTTAGTAAATTTACTGAATTGTAAATGTATAAGATTCGGATGGCCTTAGTAAAACCACATATTTAAGCCTTCTAAATGAACATTTCTGTTTTTTGAGTAATTTGTACCATCTGTGTCAAAATTCTGAGCCTAAGAAGAAAAAGCAGTGGAACAAATGTTGGTTCCATAAAACAGTCCTAGTTCATTGTTGAAATTGTCACACATTAACATTGCAGGCCATCTGGGTAGACAAAAGACTCTAACCAGATTGCTAAGATGATTTTATTGGTCTGGTATTAATCAGAATGTGGCATAATATTTAAGCAGAAAAAATGATGAGGTGAAGTGGAGTGCCTTTAGCTCCCCTAACTGTGTGGTGGTTGCACAATAATCTTATTACACCATGGAGCACTGTGTTTCTAAACAGAGATCCTAATTCTGCAATGTAAATAACAAGCCATGCGATATTTCCAATTTATAGTTTAAAATAAAATATGAAACTTAAAGAAGTAATGACTGCTGGCATATTGCAATGCAGAGATTTAAAGGCCACAGCATGGTTATATTAAATTGTGGTATACCCACAATCATGTTGGAATTAACTTTAATTTCTGTTTGTAACATTGTAAATCAGATTACACTCCATCTCAAAGAATCCAGAACTCATGATTTACAATTGACTTTCTACATTTTGAAACTCTACACAATGCAGCAGCTTGCCTTCTCCCCGGGATCTAGACGTGTCGGGATGTCTGTGCATGTATGTGTGCGGTATGTTTGTTCTCAAGCTTCATCTGCTCTCTCCCCTTCCACGGGCAATGGGGAAAGTCTCGCTTTTTAATTTTCTCCGTGATCTTGTCTTTCTAGTTTTTCCCCTGTGATTCTCAAAAAGCCAGTGAGTTTTTTTTTCTCTTGCACCCCCTTACCACTGCTTTGAAAACCCTGTCTGTCCTTCCGTGCCAAATCTCTTTTGAAATCCTCAGCATGTCCTCTGAACATACAGACTGTGGAAACCCTTGTCCTGGGGACACGTACCACCTTCTCTGTGTCTGCTGTGAAAGGCTCTCCCCTGGGGCGACCCCCGCAGAGCTGCGGGCAGGGCTGCTCCCTCCGAAGCTGCTCTGGGAGGGGTGGCCCCCACCTTGTGCCAAGGACAGGGTCCGGCGAGGTGGGAAAGGGGGGCTCTGTCATTAGGTTCAAGTGTGAACAGGCCCCATCTCTTGCCATGGTCCCTCTCGCTGACCACAATTGTCTGGAAACATCTCACGGGCCAATGCTTGTTTGTGAGGGACCAAAGGCTTTCCTGAAGATGAGACAGTCTTGACTGTGACAGGGAGAATATTTCTGACTGGGAACACCTTGTGGCTTAATATTCTAGCAATACTCTGCTTGGCATAGACTTTAAGAGGGATTTTCTGACTTCACTCGCATTTTCTTTTTCACTTGGTCCACATCAATCTTACATTTGAATGTTCAGAAATGCTAAATACTGGTATTAAAATCCAACTGAAATCTTTGCTATTTGATTAAAGGTTTTTCATAGTTTTGCCTATTTAATAAAAGACTTATCAGCCATGCTGTGGAATCATACAGTGTAGTGTAAATTATACCTAATAAAACAAAACATTTGGGATTGTCAGTTAGCATCACGGTGCTGTTCTGGACCTTGACGACAGATAGCAATGGTGAGAAAATGTCACCACAGCCATGCAAGTGTTGTGCTATGAGCCACATACTAGTGAAATGTGGATTAAAATGCTATTAACATAGCCAATTAAACATAGGCATAAACAAACCAGTGAAATCAATAACAGTGACTGCAGAGCTGGTGCTCTGCTGTGGCTCATTTTGCCCCTCTGAGCACTGCCCAGAACAACCGTGAAGATGGGATTGTTCGTATGTTCAGGCATGGATAGTGCAGCAGAGCAAGGGTTACCACAGCTACATGGCATGGAGACAACAAAGCCATACTGGGGGTCAAACATTGGGTTTGTTCCTTCATGAAAAATGTTTGGGTTTAGTTCTCTTAAACACTTTTATCTGTTACATTTGATGAGTATTCTAGATCTCGTGGACCCAGTGTCTCTGTAGTTGCTGTCATTGGTCCCTGTGACTGACACGTGAGTCTGGACAAGGCCAGCAAGGAGCAAAGGCGATCTGAAAGGTAATTTCGTAGGACACAACTGGGCTGGCAACAGAAACAGAGGTATTCTGCTGTGAAACAGCAAACTAGTCAACTGAGGATGAGCTTGAGGCTGACGGTTTGTTGGGTACCAAGCTTCTGGCAGCATATTAAATTAATAAATAAGTAAATAATCAAGTATTTGAGCACCAAAAACAACCCCAAGGATTGATAGTAAGGAGACAACAAAGCAACTAATGGAAGTGAAGTTGCTTTTGTGTGAAACTAGAGGCCAGCATGGCCCTGCTGTCTAGTCTGCTGTGGGGTGGCTGTTGCTAAGATGTTTTCCATGCTTTGCGGTGAAGTCCCACCTCAGATGTCTGGTGTCCCAAGAGCGTGCTGCAGATGGACCATGGCCTGGACCTGCATCTCTTCTCTTCCTGAATCTTGTTCATTTGTCTGTTGCAGGATCAGGCTCTACAAATTAGAAAATGAATGAAGAGCTTGATTAGAGCTTTAAATGGGATTCTTGAGGCATTTGTTTGTACCTGGGGCGGTAGACCTGGGGCGGTAGCTATGCTGAAATTAAACAGCAACCACTTTTGGTATCCTTCCTCTCTTCATATAATCTCTAGCAGACTGTGTTTTCTTACCATAATTTTGTCTTACATATATTTTTATTTATAGTCAGAAACACCATGTGTGTGTACGGAGTTCTGGGGAGTAATCATGGTCATGTTCATCCCAGCAGTGCCGTGGGTCATCCTACCCCACGAAGGTGTGGAGGGATCTTGGGCTTGCTGCCTGCTCAGCTCCTGTCCCGTTTTGCTTAGTGCTGCTGTGGTCTGGGGCTTTTCTGGGGGCTTGCTGATCTACTTACGGGTTCTGTGACCCCCTCCTGTATGTCAGTGAGGGCCATGGGAAGTCACAGTGAGGTCCTTTGCTGCCTTGCCGGGGTGTCCAGCCCTATCGCTGCTGAGGAGTCCATCCACGCTCCCTGATGTCCCCGCTGAACGATTTATAGGAAGTCAGGAAAAAAAATGAAATGAGGGCAAAGAGAGAAAAAAGGGAAATAGAAGTGTTTCAGAGATTGGTAAGGGCTGAGGATGGGGGAAAAGCTGCTGGGAAACCCTGGCTGCAATAAGGAATTGGAAGAAGGGAGAGGTTCTGACTGGAAGAAACCTACAGGTTAGAGGGAGCAATGGAGTGCTGTGCTGTATTTTCCTGGGAGGCTGAAGCCTGCCTGTGGAATTCTTCGGCTCAGAGGGAATGCAAACACTGTCCTGGGCTCTGTCTTTGGGCTGTATGCTTGGTGTTTGTAGATGGTATTTAATGCTGGGCAGTGGCATTGCAGCTGCTTTGTTGGGCTGTCAAGACCACTGGGAAATGCCAGCCAATTCTACTTTAAGTGTATTCCTCTCCTTTTTTGCTTTTTCTTTTTTTCTGTAGACAGCCTAACAGCAATCCAGCCTTCACATGTCATTATTACTTCATGACAAGGCATGATAGTGTTTGAGAATTTCTGCAAGTTCAAAACTGTCTTTACATTGGCCCCTGTTAAGATATCTGACAATTGCTGTTCATTTTTAATCCAGCGAAAAGGGCTTTTTCCACACCATATGGACTAGTCCAGATTTATCTGCTGCCTGTTGTCCTTCATGGGACACGAGGCACATTCTGTTGAGTGATGGATCATTTACGGGTGTGTTGTAGCAAGAGCACGTTGGTGTGCACACACAGTTGACAAAGTCCTGTGCACCTACATTTTGTCAATGTATTTGCAATGTATTTTGCCGTTTTATTTCCCCTACTGCACTCGGTGAGCATTTTCACACTCTGTTTTCATTGGCCCTGTGAACATCGCTAGGCTGGAGATCAGCATCTTGTGCAATGCTCTCAGCGAAGCCTCCTGTTTCTCAACTGCAAATCAGTGCAAATGTGAGACATTAAAGCTGTGATTGACTCCAGATCAAGCCTTTGCTCCCAAACATTTTATGCACTATTGAGGGCTAGGTTTTTCCTTCTTTGATACTCGTGTTGTGTAAGATCTTCCTGGCAACATCAGTAATACCACGGCAACATTTTATTAATTTATTTCCAATACAGAAGGTGTCTTTGTGGCCAGAGAGTTGAGAATGACAAGCTCTGTTGTTTCAGGAATGCCACCAGGTTCCAACGTGTGGAAATATTTCCAGGGTGTGATCTGCTCACGTATCGCTTCGTTTAAACATCCAAAGCAACGTGGCGCTAACAGGACACCATCACAATGCTTGTACCAATGTGGCCATTCTCAGGAATTTGTTTATATATTTTAATCCACAAGCAACACGTAGCTCTTGAAACGATCCCCTAGTCCTGTTGCCATGAATGATACACAGATTGATCAGGTGGTGATCGGGGCATGGTGTTCCACAATATTGAATGTTAAAGTTTGCTTCAGTAGGATCAAGATGCATGCAGGCTTTTAATGAAGTTTGTCAACTAAAAAACATAAATCTCATTTTCCTTTTCAGATTTATGGTGTCTGGCACTGAACAGCAATCCAGATATTTGTCCTGTAGCAGTTATTTCTAAGCAATTAGAGTAAAACAAAAGTATTTGCAAGTTTTGTATTTTCTTCAGTTGCGTTTGCTGCTTTTTGGATAATTTTATCCATGAAAAATACTTTACCACTCTGTCTTGTTGACTCAGCTAAGTTAAAATTAAAGCATAAAATGAAATGTTTATTTAATCATGGCAATGTTCTTAAGAACTGGAGCGATTTCTTGTATCTTTAAAAAAGTGCCTTCAAAACTTCCCAAACTTCTTAAAATGCATTCCTCAACACTGATAATTAATGAAGATATACTAAATAGTAAACCAGCATTTAGTCTGGATTTGAATAATTAGAAATATAGATTAAATTCTCCTAGTGTGTCAAATATGCTTAACTTTATGTTTTAAAAAAAACCTCTCAAAATGATCAGATATTTGCACAAGATTCTTCTTCATTACTTAAATTCCAGGAACAGCTTTAACTATAGGGCTTTTTTTTTTTAGTGAGAGAAAACTACAGAGGTTCAATTCAAGACTTTTATACAGAAAGTAGGAAGGAATGTTAGTGGGAAAGAAAACAGAATCCAACAGTGGAATTCATACAACTTAATTAATCACACAAATATTAATCCATACAGGTCCTCTGACCAGGTTCCATTCTCCTACTTGACTCTTGGGAGACTTGGGTCCCATCACTAGATCAAAGCAAAGACTGAACAGTGCCAGTAATTCCAGACTGTTCCCAGAGAGGACAAACTTGGCCAGATAAGAATAGGCTTGACTCTAGATTGTGAATTTAGCTCTTTGCATCTCTAATTCTTCACACCGTACATGAGAAATGCTGACACTGACAAAGCAATTGAAGTGTTAACTATCCAGAAAGAGCTCAGCTCTGCCAGGTGAACAGTGCTGCCCAAATTCAGAAAGGGACTTATATATGGGATTAAAGTTAAGCAGATGCCTAATCTCATTGATCTCTAATATCAATAATTGTTTATCAATTCAGAGGTGCAGTTGGTTTTGCAAACACAAAGGAGAGATGAGTGGGATCTCTGTCTTGAATTTGCCCAGTGAATTTCTTGTGGACTGGGAGTTGCAAAGAACCAAGGGTTATTGTTTGGAGATGGACTTCTGGGACTTCTAAATTCTTTGCTATGGTTGGTCTTTCCATTTGTCATTTCTCAAATTCTGGGTGAAATTTTGGTCACTAATGTTCTGAACCAAGTAATTTTGGGTGGAATCTGTTTCAAGGGAGGGGTGGCAAGCTGGGAATAATCGAACTGGCAGCACTCTTGGTGACAAAGACTATTAAAATAAAAAAATTACAAATGAAAGATAAAAATTCTAGGGCTGAATGTCTGCGATGTGACACAAATAACAATCAATAGCACGCATTTGTAGCCTGCTGTAACTGGGAAATAAATGGGAAAATAATGGTGCCCTCTAGACCTGGTGCTTCTACTAAAGTGCATGTGTCCCTTGCATACTTGGAAATATAAATGCCATGGCACCAGTATCTAATAACATCCAAGTGCAAGTTCATTTGAAGTGCTTAGATGTGGGGCATAAAACTGACATCTACTACTGGAAAGCTAATTCTGTCCTCCTGGGTCTATTCTTGAGGCCTTGTTTTGTTTCTGAAGTATTTCTTCTGTAGAATACCCTTTATCTGTCCTTATAATGCACTGGAGAGGCAAGAAAACAACTTGTCTAGGATGCTCACCTTCAGTTTTCTATTGCAATTATTCGTCTTTGGCTGAGCATTAGCTCTTTCCAAATGTTTTCTCAGCAGTGCGTATTAACACCTATGGTCACCTTTCACAGCCTTGCTAGAAGAATCTTTATTCCCAAAGCATCTGTGCTGGAGCCCACTAAAAGCACAGACACTTGTAACCATTTTAGATAATGGGCTGAGCAGAAAAACACATCACTATTCATGCTGTAGCTTTCATCATTGATAGTTTCAATGCAATGATTTCATTGAACAGGAATCAACTTCAACATTTTTTGTTGTGTAACCTCAACATAAGCATTCTTGGTTAGCCTGAAGATTGATGACACAAGAAAGGTACCATTGTCTACCAACCTTTAACATTAATAGAACTAAATAAGCTTGCTTTGGTTCCATGGTCTTCAGTTAGAACGAAAACACAATTAGAGCCATTATGGTGCATTAGAATCTATTTTCAAACATAGAGAGGTGAGGTGAAAAAATCCCTAGTAGGCTTTTCCTGCATAAACATTTACTTTAGGAGGGAGGAAGGATAAGAGAGTGTAGAAGGGAAGAAACTACATTGACTTTTGTAGTGAGTTGCATTCCAGCTAAAAAGATCGCAATATCCTAAAGCCAGTTCTGTCTCAGTGATAATGTTTGTTTTTGATGAAGTATATGTTTCTTTTCCTCTTAATCACCAAGGTATTGCCGATAAACTCATCCAATTATTGTCGTCATATTTTGTGAAGATGGTTTAGAAGGGAAAACAACACAGGAGGAGACCAGTGCCTCAAAGGTAACAGGAGTGCCAGGTTTTTATGATGCTAAGAGACATTCGCCCAATCCTGGAAAGTACAAACTGAACACAATTCCCTGATTCTGGAAGGCCAGCTGACCTCTCTAAACCGAAGTATATAAAATTTCCTGGTTTAGTTTGAGGCTAGTCATCTGGAGATACATATGGCTTCGTGTGTGATGGAATTATGCTTAAATTGTGTTTGAAGAGGAGAGCTCAAATAAGGTAATTGCCACATGAAACTCTTCTTTACAAGTTAGATGTGGCACTTTGGGACATGATTTGGCAGGCACAGTGGGGTTGGGCTGATGGTTGTACTGGATGAACTGAGAGGTCTTTTCCAACCTTAAAGAATCTACTATTTTAAGTTTGAAGAAAAGCCTTGCAGGTGCTCTGTGTGAAGTTATAGCACTACAGGTTTTTATTCCTCTGCTTGCTAGCTTGTGAGAGATGGGCTGAGGAATGCAGCATCATCTATTTCTTTTGTGTTCTTGGTTACCATAGAGCATATGCACCGTACAGCGAAACACAAACATTTCCTGCTTTGTTTTCTCGGCAGTTTTCTGAATTCGGTAGTTTGGAATGAAAATGAAATAGTGTGAATCAATGTAGAGTACACAGAACACCTCGTTTCTTGATCCTCTGATGAGCATTTTTAGAAAAAAACTGCTGAAATATGCATCATAATCAATCTGATGAACAACCAATGGAGAAGGCTTTTAAATATTTAAGAATCTCTGTGTTGAAGAGAATAGCACAATTTTTTTTTAAATGAGATTGCAAGTTCCTATTGACAGGCAGACAAGTCCTCCATGTAAGGCTTTTGTGCCAGAAGGCTTAAAATACAATCTTGCCCAAGTTGGGATCTGATATGGCCTCTCTAAAGTACATCGATAATCTTATTTGTGCTCCTTTGGGAGAGACCATCGCTCCTCCCTTCCCTCCTCTGGTAAGACTTGATCACAGTTGCCCTCTCAGCCCCTGTGCATATGCCTCGACCTGCTCTGTTATTGTAGCAAATCTATCCCTAATCACTTATAATTTCCCCCCAGCCATGAAGGACACCTTCCTCTGCATTCCCCCGTGTGCAGAGAGCAGCCACCCATCCGCACGGCTCCCGGGTCCCCCGAGCTGCTGGCTCGGGCACCGCTCGGCTCTGCGCTCCTGTAAACTCCCCAGAGTCACGGGTTAATCCGATTTTTAAACACAAGGCATAATTAATCTTAAAACACTTTGAGCAACGGTGTAGCTTTGTAAATAACAATTTGTCATTGCAGGAAGTGTTTTTTGCAAAGCAAAAGCTTGAATAAGGTAATATTTTTGGGTAATGCTTCAGTGAAGAGATTTTCTGGAGATCTGTGATTTACCTGTTACTAATACTACGCTATTTAACAAGTGGGAAGCAGAAGGTAAGAACAATAATAGTAATCTTATTTAGAATGGTTTGATGAAAGTACACTTTAATTCACTAATTATGACAGCTAAAAGGCATTTGTACTTTCAGTGTTAAAATCACTGTATCTGTATTTTTACCTCGCTCTTCCAGCTGCAGAACTCTTCCTAACATGTTTTTAGTCATGTTATGCAAATGCCTGTTTAAATTACTGGGAGTATTTGTTTTCTATTTCTGCCCTGTAAAACATAATTTTAATACAAGTTATTTGTGAAATGCACATTGTAGAAGGAAATAAGGTTTCAGATGGCATTTCTATGATAATTTTACTGCAAATGTTGACCATGTTTTTGTATTTGTCTGCGAGAAGCAGTGCAGGCTGTATGTGGGGCATATTTCAAAGATCTAATACCGTATGTGACTAAATTAGCCAAGTGGCATTGGCTTCCCTTGGAACAGTTAGTCTAGCACTAATCAGGTGGAGGGAATAGATCACCGCCTTGCACGCGTGCGGGAAGCAGGTGCCAAACCGAGCCCAGCACCGAGCGCCCCTTCCCTCCCCGCAGTCTGTGCTGGGTGTGGGACGCCCCGACCCACACAGGAACCAGGGTGCTCGCCCCTGGGATGAGCTGGGCAGCCTTGGGGAACGCGGCTGGCACCCGTGTGATGTATGTAAACAGAGGGGAGCAAATGCATGAGCAGCGAGTCAAGGTGAAGGGTGTGCTGAATACCTAAAACGTGTCGGTGGTGCTCTGCCAGCCCGAGGAGAGGGGGAAACGGGGAGCCTGGCAGGGCCGGGGGGTTTAGCTCCCTGGTAAATTCCCAACCACATCTTCCCACTGCCTCGTTAAATGCAAAACTGCAATTAAAATCACACTCTCTACTTTAGATTGATTTGTTTAATAAACAAAGGTTAGTTGTATTTAAAAAATGTATGGGCAAGTTTGCGGCATGTGGGGAGAATAACGGATATTGCTGGTAAGAGAATTGCTCTTAATAAAACATCTCCATTTCAATGGCATGCTGTATTTTTACTTGGCTTGATCCTCAGCCTCTGAATCCAAATGGTAATTTTTTTTTTTTTGAAACAAAAAGAGGTTTATGGAGGTAGGATCCTGTTGTTTGTGTCTCTGTTGCACTTTTCAATCAAATGATTTGCACAAGACTGAAGTTTGACAAACCCGCCGCAGTGTCACAAAGAAAAAGCTTCCTTGTAAAATCAAAAACATATAGCAGATGCATGTTTTATTGAACGCTACTAAAAATAGCGCTTTAAACCCTTGCTCTGTCTGTAATGCTCTTTAAGTATCTTTTGAACGCTGCCTTCATTATTAAGTCTCTGAGCTTTGGAAATAATTTTCTGATTCTTTCTCTTCCACAGATCTTATTTTTCAAAACAGTTGCTGCTCGTTTCCTTTTTTGCATGTGTGTGGCGAGTGAGTTGTCAGTCAGCTGAGGACTGCTCAGTCGTGTCGGACAAGATCCTAGGACGATGTCCTTAAGCAAATTCCAAACCAGCAGCATGAATATATTTTGAGATTCTTGAAGGATCTCAGTAGAAACTAAGATGATGTATTAATATTTTGCTTTTTGATGACTCGCCAACTCAAGCCAGGCTGTGGGGATGAGCGGGCAGGGGGCTCTCTCTGCCTGTTGCCTTCCCCGTGTGACCAGCTCGCTGCAAACTGCACCCGCTTTAACCCCTCCACGTGCTTTGCCACCTGGCAAAGGGTGTGAAAAGGATGGGGCAGTAAGGCTGTATTTAGGAAAGCAGGGGAGTCAGGAGACACTGAGAAAGTGAGGACCAGGAGATGATGCAAACCAGCTAGAAGAAACCAGAGAGTCCAGATTTTACTGGGTAAAAAAGACAATTGAATCAATACTTCTGTACAATCAAATATATTATTGGTCTTGCATGACATTAGAAGCAGCAGTTGCTGAAACATGACATGCAAAGCTGCAATTTTATGATATTGTGGCTTGAAATACAGCTAAAAATGGCAGATAATTTGTTTTAAAGGATTCAACTCAAATATTGCATTCCTTCCCCCTCTCAAACCTTCCTGTTACAGAGCAGGCTTGGTGTCTCCTTCAGTTTTTTGTGTTAAATCCAGTTTAATGTCATCAGTGCCGCACCTTTAATTTCTCCTGTTGAATTCTCTATCAGGCTGATGGGGGAGAGCTTTCAGCACCCATTTCTAGCACTTGCTTTCAACTGTACAGTTTATTTTAAATATGGCTTACTTATTTTAGTTTTAGCCTCTCAACATGAATAAACACTGGCAGTGCTCAAAGATGCAGCTACCTACCTATGTGAGCACAAGTAAATGGGCTGTGTATAAAAATTGCTTATCTTTGTTGGTCTGCAAGGAAAAAAAACACTTATTTTTTAGAAAGAAAGAGTTAAGTGGAAAACTGTTATCTTGTAGAAAAGTTCTAAAACAGGAGTTGTGAATCTTGGTGAGCATGGGCTGAGTGAGAGTGGTTCTGAGTTGGCTTGTAGAGTTTGCAGCCCCTTACCCTGGGAGGGCTTTTGGGTGCGCTGCTTCTGCTCCCCTTGCAACTTCGGATGAGTGTTATGACTACAATAATTAATTATATTAATTGGATACATTGCCTTCCAGCTCCCACAATTTCACAACAAAATGTCCTTGGACAATGTGAAGGTACCTGTCCTCATTCAGGGCTGTAGATGTGTTATATCAAAAACCTTAACTGCTAGACTAGTCACGCAGATTTAAAAAAATAACCCATATCTAACAAGGCACATTAGCCAGGAGATATTTTATTTTGAGCTCGAGGGCTGAAAAGAAATGACATGCATCCTGTGAAGAAGCTTACAAAAAAAAAAAAAAAAAAGTCTTGAAGAGAGGTTTGAGCATCTCCATCTTTGCAAGTCATTTGGGTCAGAAACGTGTGAACGCAGGAGTCTGCTTGAGAAGTGCAGGAGGCACAATGGTGCCGCGGGACAGCGGGAAATGCAGCTAACTTTGGATTTGTTGTCTTTCCCAGCACCTTGCAGACTGATCTGGCTGAACTGAGCCCCAAGTCCTCGACTTTCTTAAGAGCGGATGATATATTGAGGCAGGAGCTTATTACGCAGTAAGACATTAACAATGAATCTGAAAAGGTACTGTGAACGTTAAAACTGCACTGACTAAAATATACTGAGGTTAAAATACAGGGTAACTTTACAAATCACTATTAATTTCTTTGGCTTTCATTGCAATAACATTGATTTAATTCATTAGATTCCTTTCTAAATCTATATTTCAGTTTTAGAGTTGTCAGTTTCTGTTAATGACAATTTTGCCCATCTGTTCTAACATGAAAATGAGGCTTCATGCCATAGACATGATAGATCTCTAATAGTTGAAGAAGTAAGAATCTTAAAGGTATTTCATTTGGATTAGATCCACCTCGGTGCAATTCACCCTTGAAATGAAGCCTAGTACTAAAAACTTTTAACAGTATAATCAGAAAACAAGACGAGGGCCATATCTTGTCATTTGGGCCGCTGTCGATTTCATAATTTACAGGAAAAATTTCAAAACATTCCCACTCATTCTCACTCTAATGACAGAGCCATAATTTTGGGTGTCAGCATATCAGAATTCCACTGCGTGTGATTCGAATATGAATTAGTTTCTTTAATTTGGCCATTCAAACGGTGGAGCAGCTACAAGTCATCGCGCTGCGCCTGCCTTTGTGAGGCTACAACTTCTGCTTCCATCCAGGTTCCCAACGCCCGCTCCTTACCCAGGTCAATCATCTGAAGGGGCAATTTCTCAAAGCAGTGTGTGAGTCTTAAGCGCAGAAATCCAGTTAGCAAATAACAAGATTATGTTCTGTGTGCTGCTTTGAAAATTTACCCCTAATATCCTAGAGATGGGAGCAGAGTTACCGCACACACCACGTGCAAGGTATCATTTAGATTGTTTTTAGTAAGCAATCCCCTGCATTTGTGTAATGCCATGTTATTCTGGGGAAAAAATGCTTGGCTAATTATTCAGTCTAGAAATATAAACACATCCATTAAGGGCTAGACTACATATTAATGCCTGACCTTTGCAACCATCGTGTTTTATTTGCAAATCTTCCAGAAAATTTTGTATCCATTAAATATATATATATGGAATTGGATTTGGTCTTTGTCACTGAAAGTTTCCAAGAGGATACTGACTCAAACTCAGCACATTTAGTGTTGCCTTGTAACAAAGGCGATGGCTCCTGTGCTCTGCTTCATTACTGCTTTTTTGTCTTGCCCTTCTCTTGAAATTCAGAATGGAGCCAGGAAAATCAGACTAAAAAGGCTCCTACAGGACCAGATTTTTAATTTCTAAATACAAACCACTGAAAATTTAGCTTTTCAAGTGCAATACTTCTAACAAATTAAAAATCAACAAAAATATTATGCTTCTATGTTACCTGTTCAAGTGTATAGAATGTACAAAAACTTTAATCAAATACTCGGGTTTGCTCAGTTTTAAATTGTGTTAGTTTAATAGTTTCTATTCTGCTGTTTATATTAATGACATATTCCCATCTAAATATATTGCAATACTGAAAAGCCATCAAAACATTTCTAAGGTTGAATGAGTGCAGTTGTATTCATGATTTTTTACTAAAATGATCTCTTTCTATTGAACTGGCTCTTTTTTTAACAGAGATTGAGATTGTATAATATATATGTACACACACATAGTTATAGGAGTCTTATAAATACAAACTGTGGCCTCATTTACTGAGTGTTTGATTTCAGTCCATAGCTACACAGTGGGCTGAGAAATGTGAGTTATTATACATAAAATATGAGAGCAAAAGAAAGGGGTTTTAAAAAAAAGAGATGCAGTTGATTGTTTTTTTTTTTGCATATTGATGAAAAGTCTTATTATTTAAAGAAGCAACTGATAATTTGCTAATAGCCATTTTCCAAGAAATTGCTGTTTCAAAAACTGGTTTTCATCTCTTCTTTTCCTCTTTCACAGTCCAGTTTACATTCTCTACTTTCAAAATCTGGCCTTGTTTGGTAGGCTTTTGATACTTGTAGTATACATATAAAAGCAGTTTGATATTGGCTAAATTTGAGCACAGTCCGTGTTTATGAATATGAACATCTGCAATGGAATTAAAAGCGGCATTCACCAAAATCCAAGTGCGAAGGATCCCAGTTAAGCATTCAGATCTGAATGCATAATTTAGTTGCCATATTTTGTTTCTTTCCTCTGTGTGGAATGTGTATGAAATTTGCCGATTTATTAGATATTTAGATTTTTCCTTTAATTTCTTAGTGCTTTACCCCTCTGCTTTCTGTGTGCATAGTTCATCTGCACATGGACTGATCCTGTTCATTTGATTTTATTTCCCTTCGTGTTGGATGACTACCCAGCCTATCAAGGGCTGCAAATATTCAGACCAGCTGAAATGCAAGAACCTGCTAGATCTGGGGGAGTTTAAAATTATTTTCCCTACCAGTAAGTTGAGCCACTCAAATACTAGGGCACCACACATATGTGCACATTCTCTCTCATTCCCATTCCTTTTTCATTATTTTTATGTTAAGTGCTGGGAGAAGGTTCGAAAATTCCCTGGTTAATTCTCTGATTGTATCTATTTGAGCTGGTAGCTGTTCAGGGAGAGCAAGCATGAAAAAACAGATCAGAAGAGATCCCTCTCCTGAGTTGGTGACAGTCCAAAATCTCTGTGCATAACCTGGCCAGACAAATCCCAAGCCGGCACAGCCCGACGATGCCTCAGCAGGGAAGCACAAGGTGAGCACCTGCTGTGGGAAGCAAGGGTTGATGCAACCGCAAGTCTGTGTCCCCCACCATCTCCTCTAGCAGGTTTTAATTCAAGAAACCAGTTCCAACCAAATTCGCTTTCCTTGAAACAAAAGGACTGGGTAAAGAAGAGAGATCCTGGAAGTGGTGCTGCTGGAGCTTGCTGCTGACTGCAACTCCAAGCTGCAGGGGAACAAAGTCCTGGCCTGGCAACAGGTTGTTTTTTAAAACATAATTTCTCAGAATTTGTGAATTTTTATTGTGCAAAGCCTCTGGGGAGACCTTAGAGCAGCTTTCTGGTATGGAAAGGTTGGTTGGGGCTTAGAGCCTCTGATCCAGTGGGAGGTGACTCTGGGCTTCGAGATTCCTTCCAACCCAACCCATTCCAGGATTCCATGACATGGAGCGATCCATTTCTTCATCTAGCAAATTCTTGTTCCTCCTCTTTCCCAGCTGGAGCAATCTGTTGCTGCTGAGTTCTGGGCAGAGGATGGTTTGTATTTCTCGCAGACACCTGGTTCAGAGAAGCACACGTGTTGCCCGGTGGCCGAGGGAAACATCAGGTGAGCATAGATGCCACCACAGCTCTCACTCAGTGTGACATCAGTCATTTGGTTCATGATAAATTCATTTAGAAAATAAGCTATTGAAATAAGTCTTTCAATCTGGAAATCAGAAAGGATTTGGTGTTTACTCAGACTGAGGGCCTGAGTATGAATACAGATTTTTAAATGAGTGCAGTATATTGCATCACTCGTTCAGCAACTTAAAAGTGGTACGGCTAGGTTGCCTTAGTTTTACATTTGAAACAGTTATACTTGTATGAAAGCTGTTCTCACAAAACAGGTAATTTAAGATAATTTTGCCTACAATTTAAAGATAAAATAAAGTTTATATTTGGTTTCATAACAAATATGATCTGTTTAGAAATGTACTGAATTGAGAGAGGTGAACTATGATGTGCATTTTTTTACTTCATCACAGAATTCTGGGTTTGTCCTGTTATATGTGACGGGCGTATCCAGGGTGTCTAACTTGCAGGCATCGGACTTGTTTCCCTTGCGAGCAGAAGCACCATCCAAAGGCAAGTGATCTTCCTCCATCAGCTGTCTATGTGAGCTTAGGTGCCGTGGCCGCCCCTCTGCAGGGTGGGCTTCTGTCCACATACAAATAGAGGGAAGAATGGGGTTTATATGGTAAATAAACCAGAAATATTTAATTTAAAACATGATTCCTAGAATGCACGAATAGCTGAGTGATGGTTGCTAATACTCATAGAGTTTAAAGTTCAGGAAAGCTTTCAAAGCTTTACTCACAAGATGGGATAGAGGTGCCACCAGGAAGGCTTTATGCCTGGACTGAGTATGGAAATCTGGTCTGTGCTCCTAACAGTGCTGGAAAACAGACTGTTCTAATCAGATACAAATGCTAATACGTATAAAATCTTTACCCATTTAAAAATAATAAAATATTTTGCTCCAATTAATTCTGATTGTGCTGGTAGAACATACAATCAACAGTGTTATGCAAATGGATATTTTTGCAGTTGAAATCAATAACTTATTTTCCTGTGTAATACACAAAAAGCAGAAAAAAAGGTTTATTATTAATTGCTTATAAAACTAAATCTTTGTGTGGGAAGCCTGCAGGTATTAATCTCATTATCAAGACTTTCCTTCAAAATCTGTATGACCATCATCGTTCATGATTCAAACACTCAAGAAATCTTCCTATGGACTCCTGTTTTGAAAGCATTTATTGGAAGCTGAATGAAATTAGCTCTTTATGAGCTAAGTAATTGTAAAGTTACATTATCCTGTGGGAAGAGATAACTGACAAAATCTGACAATTTCAATTTTAAAATGGTTGTGCCTTGCTACACTGAAGTTGTGATAACCCTCACATTTATAAATCTGTAGCTTACTGGCTACATATACATAGTCATGAAGTATCAGTTACGCTTACTGATAAAATTACTTTAAATATTGATTATAAAATAACTGGTGTTAACAAAAAGTATATTGCTTGCTCATGCGTATGGTATCGTTTGCTTCATTTGAATTCCTTTATCCCTAATTCCTTTTTCATTTTTGTTTTACTCTTGAGCAGCCATTGTTCAACTTTGTCTGATCGGTAAATGGGAGAAACTTGGCTAATTCATCTTTAATGACTCCTACACACCCAGTGAAGTTCTTGGCTGATGAGGAGGAGCAAGGGCACGTTGATAAGACTCGGTGTATCTGACCTCTATGTCCTACAGAAAACTTTCTTCTTCATACTAATGAGAAGAAATAGATGACAGCACCGAGTATAGAGATAGTCGTGTGGCTTTGTCCTGAGCGTGTGCCCTTGGCACCCATAGGGGACAACTCCGTGATGTCCCCACTATCGCTTTGAAGAGGTACCATTCTCTCGCAGCCCTCCTTCCCTAACCTCTGCAAGAAAGTGGTGGGGGTTGAGGGATGTTGTACCCCAGAAAAGGGCTGGTAGGTTTCCAGCACTGAGGCTTGAACCCTGCTGGGATAGTTATTGAGCTGCTTTACTCTTACACATGGTTCTGGAGGTACATTGCTGATCCTATGTCAGCGTAGTTGCCTTAGAAGTCATGCCTGCAGTTGCCAAAAGAGGCTTGAATTTCACCTCCAGAATGATGACCTGGTTTCTGCTTTATTCACAATCAAATTGTGTACAAAACCACGATTCTTCCATATTTTTTTTCCCATGTTTCCTTCAGCAAAGGAAAATGGACAGATCTAGAGTGTAATTGTCATAATGTCCATTGATCAGAGGTGTATCTAATTTCCAGGAAGCGATCTGCGGTAAAGACTGCTGCTTCAACCAGAGAAAACCACCCACTGAGTCTTTGGGACAGCTACGGCACCACGCAAACCCACTTCCGATGTTCTGCAAGTATGTATTTCTTAAAAAAAATCCATCCTTTTCCAAAAGTTTGCCACATATCTGAGTGATCCAGTGGATCTTTTCCAACCTAGTGATTCTGTGATGTCACAAGATACTGTCCAAAGCGACATAAACCACTCGGCAGATGAGAAGCAGCAATTCCATTAAGATATTGTGTGTCAGTTTTCCGTGTGCACACAGGACAGCTGGGCCTGGTAAGGTTTGTAGAGAAAACTGTAGCATCCCGAAGGTATAACTGCTTGTTAAATGTGGGGTTGGCTCGTCGAGTTTCTTGAGGATGCAGATATCAACGTGCACTACCACAGCAGGTTGACATTAGGAACAACTTTTTCCTCAGCCGCAGCCGTAGGAAGATGTTGCCTGGCTGGGTCAGGCCTGGCCACCTTTTCTGTGGGCAACAAACTTGCCGGTTTCGGTGTCAGCTCCAAAAATGTGATAAAATAAATACAGAGATGTCCTCGGTTTATAGACTCTGTTCCCAATTAGCTGTGCCGGGGTGTGGTTAGCACAAACTAATCATACTCTGGAGCGCTAAAATGTACATGGTGCTGCAGCGTGCCGCGTGTCTCCTGGGGTGTGATTATTTAATGATAATGATGCCCCCTGCAGAGGCACCTTATTGCTCTTTTGCAAAAACAATCTTTATTGAGGGGAATTAATTGCATTGTTGTTGATAGCAAGAAATAAGTTAATATTTTGAAATTATCTTTCTGGCTTGCACAGCTTAAAGGGATGTTCGCACAATTATGTCAAATAAATGACCTGCTTTAAAAGTTTCCCCACATATTGGGTCTGGATTCCAAACTCACTCTGGATAGGTTTTTTCTGAAGATTTGATTTCACTGGGAGTCTTCAAACGCTGAGAAGAGTTAATCTCTCTGTTCCATGGATACCTTGTATTGCTGCCTAAAAACTGATCTCTTCAGGGTCAGTGACTGTTTTCTAGTTAGAGGCAAATTTGCAGTTATACCAGATTCCCACAGCATATTTACTCTATGCAAAGTATCTGAAAGCAACTTTTATGGTAGGGTTTTTAATTAGAGCGATGTATAAAAGTAGCAAAGTTAATAAGGATGAAATTTGCTGGTGTGCTGACTTCTATGGGAGGCAATTGCCTTAGAGTCATGGTCATAGCCTCGTCTTAAATATCCATCCATATTATTGCATTGATGCTACATAGATTTGGGAAGATGAAGTTTGCAGTTCCCAACTGAAAAAGATAAAAGCAGCAACATATACTTTACGTACTCGTATCTACTCACTAATTTATCTCCAGAATAATCGCTAATTTACTTATCTCAGTGCTAATGTTTGCTACAGTAGTTTGGGTTTTGTTTCTCACTTTATGGGAGTCTTTGCATCATTTTTATCACCTGCTTGCTTTTTTATACTAATGGTTCAATACATCAGCATTACAGTAATAATCTAGGTATATATTCATTGTAAAATGATGATTTACTGCGGCAGGATGGATAGATTTACTGCCTATACAGTCTTGTAACAAAGGAGAATATCAGAAATATGTGGCCCTGTGTCAGCGTATGTGTGGGTATACCTGAAGGTGTAAATGTGAATAAAGCAAAGCAGCTCGGCGGAGTCCCCTGCAGCGGCACTCGCTCTGTGCGGCACTGTGGAGGAGGGTGCAGGAACCCGCTGTGGGGCTGTAGCAGGCAGGCAGGAGCTCGCAGGCTCCATCCCTGTCTCTGTGGCTGGTCCTGGCCAAGCCGATCCCTCGATTCTGCTCCTGGTGACCTCAGCACAATGCCAGCGTTTGGTAACGAGAGGGCAGGAAGGGACTGGCAGTGGAGCTGGTCCCTCCAGCACCCTTGACCCGTCTGGTTTGGGAACCACCAGTGCTATATTTATGAGAGCAGAAAACACGAAATGGTAGAATCCAATACAAAGAATCAACTCGGTCCTTGAAAACCAAAGAAAGCAGGGTGCAACCTGAAGGGAAAATACTGGCTCTGCATCCCCCCAGCTTGTATCTTGTTTGGTGTTGTTGCTGGGTGTCAGGTAGGTCTGTGGGGAGGAACAGCTCACCCGCACCCCAGCTACCTGCGTATCGGGAGCACAGCCCTGTGGATCCAGTTCAGTTACAGATTGTTGTCCTGAGCAGCCCCGTGACAGGTGGTGCTTACAGGAGCTACCTAGAGAGTCCCTTGGAAAACACTTGTGTTTAACCCAATTTCAGTCACTGAATGAAAGGGGAGTTGTCAATGATGCTGCAGTATCTAGAAAAGTTGTGGTTTGTTTTTTTGGGTTTTTTTGTATTTGTTATTTTTTCTGGTTTGGGTTTTGTAAGCTGTAAAAATCAGTGAGAGAGAACATTTTTTAAAAAGTTAGAACAAGTATTAAGAAAAAAATCAAATGAACTTACTAAAGGAATGTCTTCTCAGAAGATGCCTTTATTGGAAATGTATGCCTTGTCTTGATTGTCAGTCTGCACTATTTTTCCTCTTGCCTTTATCTCAGATAAAAAGCAGAGCTGATCTGCAATTTCCCTGTGAAATACGAACAATAAAGCTCTCTCCACCCGATTTATTGGCGGTGTAGATAGATATTGGATCTAGCTGGAACTCCTTCTCTGCTGGTGGTGGTTATGGACAACCATTGGGGGCAAGGTGCTAGAAAACCAAGACCTTCAAAGACGGGAAGGGCCATCCTGGGGAAAACAGAAATCTCTTAAAAGCTGTGTTGTGTATCTGTGGCTTTGTTTAATGTGTGGCATATAATGCAGTTAATCTCCTTACAAAGTCACTGCTTAGAGAGCAATATGAAAGGAAATCCTGATAAAAGGCACCAGTGTAAATTTGACATTGCATGTAGCAGTCAGCTTTGCACATCGTAATTGGAGGGGACAGAAGAGTTGTTTATTCAGAGGGGAGAATGATGCTATAAATTTCAGGTATGAGATTAAAATATAACTAGACTTCATTTTAAAATCTCCTTCCCCTTTATTCCTCCTCATCTCAGCCACAGCCAAGCTCTTTGCAAAGGAGAGAGAATCACTGATCCTGTGCCGTACGAGGGAGCAAGAAGCAAGTGCAAATGGGGGAGGCAAACACCTCTGGTCTCCAGATGTGATGCTCGGCAAGGCTCATGTTGCCCTGTCTCCAGCAGCGATTCCTCGGCAGGTCTCATTAACCTTGGGAAATTAGGCAGGAAAAAGCCAAGAGCATGGCCCTTCTGGAGTCCTTCCACCTGTTCCAGCCTTTGCAAGAGGACTCTGCCTGCATGGGTGAGGCTGTGGGATGGGGGCTTGACGATTGTAGCTGGCCAGGGACGCTGCTCTGACTTGTCACACGTACTGGTGCTCCCAGCTA
>JAUNZM010000494.1:935000-1005000 GCA_033459285.1 Clamator glandarius
GCAAGGGGGAGCTTTGGCCCCAGTCTCAGACAACAGATGCTGGAGACAATAAAACCTTCTCAGAAAAGGAAGGCGATTATTGCAGTTTTCTAGCCAACAATTACCTTGCTCTTATAAATTATGCTGATGTCCCTGATATAACACACATTGCTGAGCACATGATAGCTGTCGTGAGCTGCCACCAACTTCCCTGCCGATGCCTGACACGCTGCTTGTAACCCATTTTATTTAGCCTGGAGTACAAAGGTGCTCTATAAAATGAGATTGGCCTCGAAATAGTGTAATGTGCTGTTTGTCCCTGTGTTCCCCAGCTTCCTCTGCAATATTCTGCTGTGAGTCAAGGCCGCAGCCAGTTAGATTCCACTCTCTAAGTCTAACATTTGCAAATAGTGCCAGCCAAAAAGCGATTTGCATGACAAGTTTGCCAAGATTTACTTAGGAGTTTTTACAAAGAGCTAGCACAGCACCAAAAATGTATTTTTCTCTCCTTTCAAGTCCCAACCTCTTTTGAGAATTCTCTCTCCGTCTTTCTAGTATCATTTAATTTCCACATGCACAAATACAGGATTTATTCCCAGTTCTCTTGACTATAACATATCAACCCTCTCGCTAACATCCTTAACCTCTGCCCCTAGAAAACTAATCATCTCTCTTGTTAGCCCAGTCCCTTTTAGAGCTGGCAGTGCACAAAGCACACCAACACTTCGCTACCATAAGTAGCGAACTGATGCTTCTCCTTACTTGGTTTGTTCCACAGCTTCCACACTGATTTGTGTTGTACAATTCAATCTTCTGAATCACCCTTAATGACATCTATTATCTAAAATCCATTGGGCACCACTACTTCACTTCATCCCTTAATTACACCACCTCTCTCTTTTCATACCTGCTCTTATACGTACCCAGCCACTGCCCTTAATGTCATCCTATTTCTCCTGTGCTGAGCTTCCCAAGTACTCATCCGGCAACGCATGCAGCTGGCTCTGTCCTCCTGCGGAACTACTGAGAGTGCTCGTAAGGAGTGTTTTCTTGCCTTCTTTCCTCAAACAAAAGCAATCCTTAGATTGTAACAGAGTAGAGGAAAGCAGTATGGGTTAAACTGCCTTGGGGGGTGGTGGTGGGGTGGGGGGTGTGTGTCTACCCATTCAGTTTGGATTTAGATACACTATTTGTACAGAGATGAGTTTAGAATTTTCATGTTCAGGCACACCTAAGGTTCATTAAGACTGACAATCAATGGGCTTCTTGGAAATCCCAGCTTTTTCAGCCACTATGTCAATAGGTATTTTCTTCAGAGTGGAGAATATTCCTGTTCAAGCCTATGCATGGGGGTAAATCATAATGAAGTTGGATTTTTCTTAAATATTATTCTATTTTATAACAATGCAACAGTCAGCAATCCATCAAGGTGCAATGAAGCCCATTTAAGCTTTCTAGAAGCTTCCTATTCATCTGATATTGAGTTTTTGATTATTCATAATAGTAAAAACAAATGAAAGCCCTTTCAGGCAGCAGATGCTGTACAAGGAGAGTTGGTTATTTAGAGCAGGAGTGATTTGGCAGACCTAGTGTTGTTTGTTACAGTGCTGTCCCACACAGAAGGTAATTTAGAAGTCATATTTTTAAACATAATTTTTCCATAGCTCCTCCTTCTCCCTCAGCTGAATGAATTTAAAGTCAGAATAGAGACCCATTGATTATTCTGACTTCAAGGCTCAGGAAGAGGTTAATTAGGGGCTGATAAAAAGTTCTAAGGGTCAGGGGTCAAGTCTTTGTATGTATTTGCACCATGACTAATGCAGTGTCCCCCTGAGCCTACTGGGGCTGTGGGGGTTTTCCATCATATAAATAATATTAAATTGCAACTAGAAAGTGAGATGATAGGTTTGATGGCAATTTTTAAATCTTAGCCTTTTTAAGAGCCGTTTTACAAATTTCTGGGGCAATCTGACTGCAGCAAAATGTGGGTGTTTCAGTCTTTCCCCCCCACATTGGAGCCAAGATGCGTGAAGCAAACATACCTGAAGAGGTGAGTACATCTCTCCACCTACCGGGCTGGAAGGGGTTCTGAACAGGAACCTGGAGGTCACTTGGAAGCTCAATCTCTGATTTTTCTCCTTGGCAAGGTTTCATCTGCGTTTTGCAGACTACTGAGGGGATGAAGGCCACACCAATGGCATGGAAGCATCTCCTGTGGCAACTACTAAGTGCAGGCATCACAGATGGCATGATGGTGGTACAGTGGTAGAGCCAAATAAGTTACTGTAGGAGTCTGATACTGTTTCTTAGTGTTCATGGTTAACTCTTTGCAGACTCACAGACTTACAAGTTTCTGTGCTCCTACAAAGGGAAAAAGCAAGAAAGATCACCTGGCTTTTCATGAGAAGTCTTGATGTCCCACTCCCCACCTTAAAGAGAAACAGGACGGCAAGAGAAGCAAGTGGTAACAGCAGTATAAAATAACAGCTAGGGAGAATACAGATGTTTTCTCTCCGTCAGTGTTCCTAAAAATTCTGCTACTGCTGGCTGGGTGCGGGCAACCTTATGCATCTCCATTCGTATAGGTTTGCAAAATTAAAAAGCCAGTTGTGTGGTGAGTCTACACAAGCACAGATTTGCCATCCCCAAACCATAATTTGACCTTTTAATCACCAAGAACTGGCATCTGTTCCTGGTTTGCCAAATGGCTTTATTCTTATTCTAGTGAACGGTGACTTCCCTGTTGCCCTTCCCTACCCTACAAATGGTTGCCTGAGCAATTAATTTTCTTTGATTCTCTGCTCAGCTACCTGTGTCGCAAAAAATATCTCCCCAAAATGAGAAGGCTAACAGTTCTCAAATCAAGATTGAACCATCAGCTTTCTTCTGTCATCATCTCTCGCATCTTTTTATAGCTTTATAGAGAAATATTGCAAGCTTTATTCCTCACTGTCTTCTTGTGCTTTGCTTACTCCTGCAGGTTATAATGCCTATGCACAACCTGCTAACGGAGCCTGAATTATTTTGTCACCTACTACGGCAGCTGATGTCTTTGCATGTCACTTATGGCTTCTGCTGTCCCTGATATCTTCATGTTTCGTTCAGATTTCTTCGCTTGGACCCAAGTCACAAGGTGATTATAGATTGTGTCCACTGGCAAACTTGCCTTCCTCTCACGCTTTCCTTGAAACTCACGAACGTGGCCACGGCAAAGGAGACGACTCCAGCTGGTCCAGTGTCCTCCAGGACTTTCCGAGGTGCAAGGTAACCCGCAGCAAATCCGATGCCGGTCGTGGCTTTTTACTGAAACACATGCTCTAAGTTTGTCTCTTCCTTCTCCTTTCTGCTGAGGGACCTGAGTAGGAGAAAGGAAAGAAAATAAAAGTGGCATTTTCTACAGGAAATGGCCCTCATGGATCTGTCTCTGCTAATAATTACAGAGCTGGTTTTATTTTGTTCAAGGCGCTGCCTCGGTTTTGGATCCACATCAAGAGCAGCATATGCTCTCCAAACTAAAATATGTGCATATCTGATTTTTGACAAAAAAATTATTTAATTGATCTCTTCCTACCCTCTCCCCTCCCCCCCATTCTCTTTCTGCCTTTTCTGCCCGTTTCTGTACTAATTCCATAATATAGTAAGTCCCCTATTATGAAAGAAATCCGAATTAATTTAAATATAAAATATAAAGAATTAACCTTACAGCAAAACAGATAACAGAAAAAAGAGCTAGTTTTTCTCTGTCAAGTGACAGCCTTCTCATTTATTATCATTTTAACAAATTAAGTTGCAAAATTGGCATTATTTCAGAACTATACAAAATGTAATGACTCTATGAAATATACTGAATTTTTCAAGTACTAAAAATCCCTTAGTTTTGAAAATGAATTACTAGAAATGATCCTTAAGAATCTGAAGTTTTTAGCACCAATTCCATACCATGTCTGCACAAAATCTAATGGCATTTGCTGAGTAAATCCTGGATATTCCATTGTTTTGGTATTTGTACTCTATTAGTTGAATACAACATGTGTGAGAAAATCAAAGGGAAGACGTGTTGTTAAAATAGGAGAAAATATTTATCCCTCAGATGTAACAAATACTCATCACCCAAAATAAATCTGGCTTAAACTATTTAAGCCTTAAATCAAATAAGTTTTAAGTTAAAATAAGTTTTCAGTCTTGAAATTCTCTCCTCCTGAAAGCACACTGTCCATGTGGGGGTGTGTCCAGAGAACTAAATTCCTTTAAACTTAATTTTAAGGAGCATTTAATGCTGATAGGTAATGGCTATTGTGGAAGTGGATCTGAATCGTACAGACATAACGTTGTGTACAGTTAAGCAGTTCCAGGGAGCACAGGGACCAGCTGCACCTGCTGTGTGTGTCGCTCTGTTCTTTTGCCTCACCGGTGGACACGAACAACCCCAACTGCCCAGGTCTGGAAGCACAAACCCAGGGGATGGTGCAGGGACCCATGGGATGGAGCTGTTGTGTAAAGTGGTCATCGTTGCAAATGTTCTAACTCAAAAATACGGGTACATGTCAGAAACGACAAAGATACCTAGGGATGGGGAGAGCTCTGTGACTTTCCCCCAGGGCTCACCCTCTTCAGAGGGTTTGTGTGTCACTTCATCTGTCCCTACCCTGCGGGCCACTTGCTAGAGGGTTGGTGAGGCTGGTTCTGCCGCCTTGGCGTGTGCAGGATAAAACTTTTCATTTTTTGTGCAGTCTTTGCCAGCCTTTTCTCTCCACAGCTGCCCCCCAGGAGCGTTACCTCTCAACACGTCTCTCTGAGCACCACCTCCCTTCTCTCCTCGCCCATGCCCTTGCCCGTCCTTCGAATACATCTGTGTCTGTGCCCTTGAAGGGAGTGCCCTTTTTTCTGTTGGCAGCCCTTGCATAGGTGCAGCGTGCTCTGCTGCCTCTCTTCTCTGTCTCACTCTCTTCTCTTTCCTGCTGATGAGACCCATGTTGCTTTGGCACAAAAACTAAAGTACACTAGTTCATCAATCCAAAATCCACGATGAGGCTCTTGTCTGACAGCAGGGGTTTGGCTGAAGGTGATTTTGACTACGAGCCTGACTTTTCTCTTGACAGTAGAAAAGAACTGTGAGACTTTATGGCTGATACAGATTTCACAAGGTATTTTGAAAAGGAGCCAGTCTGTGTTGGTGGACAGTGTAGAGGAATTGCTTGAACTGAGAAGATATGAGGAACAGCACTAGTGCTGGTGCCAGTGCACGTCCTCATTTGGAAATGGTGAGGGCTTTGTGCCTTGTTCTCGAGGGACACAGGGACTCCTGGCCCAAAAAATGACTCTTGCAAGAGATCGCTAACTGGTGCCACCAGGGCTAGTGTCCTGCAGCGTGTCCAAAGTAGAGAGAGATGTGGCTGCAGGAGAAATGCCTGGGTCTTTTACAGTTTTGCAGATGAATCCGGAGAATCTTAACACAATAAGGCCAGAGCTTCACCTGTTCTGGATGTAGTAACAAAATGCATCAGGATGGAGTACAAAGAGTTTGGGAGGGTGCCTGCTCTCTCCCTTCCAATCCTCCATTTCGAAATGACTTAAAACGTTGTTGAAAATTCAGTTTTAAACCCGAGTCAACCTCAATCTTCCATATAAAAATTCCTCTCACACGTTTTGGTAAAAGCTGATCTCCGTGTCCTTGAGTAAAATCTATGTTCCTTACAATATCGAACACGATGATCCTTGCCCTGAAGGCTTCTGCCCTTCGCAATAGCACTGACTGTATGCAGTCAACATTGAAATTATGGCAAATCATCTGGAAGCCCTGTGGAATCACTTTATCTTAAAAGGTTGTATTTAAGAGTTAAAAAAAAAAAAAAAAAAAAGAACTCAACCCATTTGTAACTTCATCTGGAAAGGGCTGGAATCCGATAGGGAACAGGCGCATAAAGGTACTTGTGCACTCCTCATTTTGGGTAGTGATTTAGTGTGCCATGTTTATAACCCTTTTACAGCCAAGCGATACCTAAAATCCAACCACGCCACAGCAGCAGCAGGCCAGACATCAAGGTAGGGATAATGTCTGAGCACGCCGAGGGCTGCCCCCCTTGAAGTTCCAGCATCAAAGATGACGAATAACTCTTTTCTCCATGTTCCAGTTTCACACACCATCTGAGTATCCTTTGGCAGCAACAGTTGGCCCAAGCCTTGGAGCAGCAGCTGGTAAGTCCAGGAGCGGAGCCGCGATGCCTGTGGCATCAGATGTACTGGAAACCCTTCTAAACTGTATTTTGAAGTTTCAGCAGTTGTGTGGACCTAATTATAAGACGTACATTTCATTCGCAGGCTGTGTGTCTGATTATGCACAGTAGCGGCTTGTTCCAGAGCCGAGTCGTTACTGGCTGCACTTTAAGGAGCGCATGTGGCTGGCAGCACAGGGCAACACGATACGGGTTTAGTGTGTGAGCAGGCCAGGAGAGGGACTGCAGCTCCCATGAGCTGTCCCTGCCTTCTCCCTTGAGTTGCTGCATGGCCCTGGACGAGTCACTTAACCCCTCCATGAAAAGCAGTCCCACAATTAAGGTGGCATTACCAGTGCTGCTTGAAGGGCTCCTGGGATCTGCTGAGGGCTTTGGGATTGCTGCCTGCTCCTGACACGCGTGCGTCTGTGGGTCTCTGCACACGTGTGTGTGTCTCTTATGCATACACAATGCCGTTAAATGTAAATGCACACGCAGAAGATTTTGATTATCACAGCATAATGTTATATCACTAAATCACCAATCCGATGAAGATTTGAGTACCGTGAAGTGAGTTTCACTGCTTCCAAGTCTTGGCTTTTGGCAGTCCTGGTTGGTTTCTACCTGCCTGTGTGCCCTGGGTCACCCCGGGGTGCTCAGGGCTGTTTTCTGTTGGTGCTGCTGATGGCATCGGCACCTGTCCCCGCAGCGGCCGCGCGGCGGGTTCTGACAGAGGCTGTTCTGATGCTGCCTTTAGGAGCCTGGACATGATCATTTAATTTAATTGTTCAGCCTAGCAGAAAAAGCTAACAGTTCACTTGCTCCTGAGGATGCTAGTGCTAAAAAAGTGGCACGTTTAAGTTCAGCAGTCCCTTAAGTGCGAAGGCAGCCCTAACGGTGGAAGACCCCGGGGCTTAATGTTGCTGTGTACAGGGGCCACATGGTAAGTGACTGCTCAGAGGTGTCAGCACAGCCTGGAAAGCGGGATTAGTGGGATGAATGGTACTGTTGTTTATGCCTGTAACATCCCTCATCACGATGGACAGGGCTCACGGGAACCACAGGCAGGTGTCTTGGAGCGAGAGCAGAAGTGGAACTACAGGAAAAGCCTGGAGGGATTCAATGTTGTTGTTGTTTTCAGTGGAGCCAGGGTCCAGTGATTTCAGTAGATCCCAGTCAAAGTTGTTCACTGGATCATTTAGAAGTGAATCTTCCATGCGATGCATTGGAATTGGGTAACCATTACATTCCAGTGAAAATTTCAGCCTCGCCGCTCTGGATTCTGTTGAGAACTCTCCTCTGATGCAGGAGCCGTGTGAAGTTCAGTGAATAATCATTTTAAAAAATTGAGTTGGGCAAAGCTGAATCTGCCTGGAATTCTTCTTATACATTTATAAAATAAACCCTAATGGCTTTTTGGGGAGGTTATGGTGTAGTCTGTCAATGTATATTAAGATTGCTATGATAGCACATAGCCTTTATGATAAAAGCATGCAAATTAACATAGAAATCTGCAGGACTTTGCATATTTTCCTGTAATATAATACAAACAGGTCTAGATTTACAGAATCATGTGCACAGAAATTGCATGTGCACATTTTTATGTACGCATTTCTGACCTTAACCAAGAGAGTAAGAGAAAGGAAACAGCTCAGCTGGTTCAGATCTGCACTAAGGTCTGCAGATCTGCATGCCAAATGAAACACAAGGCGACTTTTGATGGCCAAGTTAACCATCAAAAAGGTTTTTTAATGGAAATGCTGTCACACTCTTAACTAGAGTACTGCTGCCAGGCATCACATCAATAATGCAAACTTTGGAAGACAATCTTGCAAACTAAATAGCCAAGAATTCTGAAGTATTTCTAGAAAGAAAAAAAGAAAAAATGTGATCATAATGAGGAGGGGGGAAGCCAGCAAGTGAAATGTAATTTTGCATTCAGATTTATTATTGCTCTTGGTTCTCGGTGCTGAAATGCCTGTTTACTTGCAAAGGACAGTTTCTTTCCATAATGAATCATAGTAACACTTAAATTAAGCACAGTAAAAGAATGGTTAATGTCATAACACGCTGACAATTTAACCTGGCCAATATTTTTATTGCCTTGTACAATAAACCTAACAGAGCACAACTTGCTTTTTGACTGGTGGAAAATCAGTTATGAACCGCCAGGGAATGACCAATTTTTCAAATGCAGCCATTCAGTCACACTATAGCCACTAATACTTTTTTTTTCTGTACACTATTGCTGTTATAATCTTTTGAGGATATTTTATCACGGTAATAACCTCCTCAAAATCAGTCTTTACTGCAGTTAATGACTGGACAGCTGGAGCATTAACCGGCCTTGGCTTTGCCTCTAGCCATTAACTAACAAACCAGTTGTTATCCACAGGTAACAACCAATTTCTTGTAGAATTTTCTTGATAAAGTGTCTCACTGGATAAAAGTTGAGGGTCTTTTCCCCCCTTCTTTTGTCAGCTGAGATCTAGCAAGAGCAAGATAATCTGTAGAGAAAGAATTGCAGAGAAGGAGCAGTAAGTCATCACATCGTGAAAGAAGTTAAATTATAAACCAAACCCATAAAATGATCATTGTTTACTCCTGCCAGAATTTTTGTAGCATTAATACAAGACAGCACTATTATGTCTCGGTCACTCGAGTGCAGCACACGGTCCTGGATTCCAGCGTGGCGTTTGGGGGCTGGGACGGTCCCGTGCCACCTCGGAACAGCCTTCCCGGGGCAGGGACCCAGGCAGCGCCACAGCAGAGAGGTACAGAATTAGAGAGGAGAGGGGCTTTGAAGAGCCTTCCACCTCCCAAGCAAATACTAGATGAAGATGTGAGATTAATTCTGTATATTTTATACTTAATAAAATGAGTATTATTTTTTCAGGGCTATCATAAAATCTTACCCTTTATGCTTGCAGTTGGAAGTTATGAAATGTTAACCTCTGTTTTGTTGCAATGTTATTTTATAAGTAAGGTTAGCAAATTTAGATTAAATCGGTACATTACCGAGAGGGTTTAAAGCAGAGATTCATGGCATTGTTAAATAGTAGCAGGATAAGTAAAATGTACAAATGAAACACCCATAAAAAGCCAAGCTCTATCATGCCATAAACAATGATGTTTTAAAACTGTTAATAGGCTTAATAACAGTTTATTATTTTACCTTAACCCTTTTTAATGCCTTGTTTTCTCTAGCTTTTATCTCGCCTGTACTGAGCCGTTAATATCACTTCTTAAATTTTCCCCTCTAGTTATATTTTTCAGGAGTGAATATGGGGAAAGAGTAAATGCAGCTGCGCTTTTGCTTTTAAGGAGCACAGAAGGCACCGTGCTCAGGACCCTTCCAGCTCTAGGCTCTGGGATAGAGCAAGTGTTCGAGCACCTACAAAGGCGGAGGAGATGTCTAAAACGGTAGGTGAAAATGGTTTGGAGCCAGCAGCAGGAGCTCGAGTGAAAGGTGGGTATTTCTGAAGGGGCAGGGTTCCTCATGGTTCCCACCAGCTCCCTGCACGGCGGCCACAGCTGCTGTGGGTTTCCATGCACTCCCAGATGTTTGCACAGGAGTCTTCTGCAAAATGTTTTATTGCCTACCAGAAACAAAAATGAACATCCCCCAGAACCTCTAAGCGGAGAGTCGATTTCAGATCATGTTATCTTTGGAAATTAGTTTGCTCTAGAAAGGCTTGGGGGATTCTCAGCAGTAAGGGTTCTTCTCACACTCAAAATCTCCATGTGGTCCATGCAGATGTGAGTGGTCCCAGTTCCCTTTGCTGCACGTGGATCCCTGTCTACTGCTATTGGAGATTTCATTTGGGCATTGATGTAAGAACAGACCCCTTCCGCTGCACATGTACTAACCAGTATTATTTGCAATTCAAGCATTTCTAGCAATTTGAAGTGATCCAATGATTTCTAAATCATTCTTAATTTCATAACTCTACACCTTTAATCTCTTTCAAATTACTGAAATTGCAAGGCATTCTAAACATTTCCGATCATTCTTCACTGCTTTGGCCCCATAAAGCCAATCTTTTCCAAAGTTAAGCACTTAAAAATTTGAAGTACTCCAATAAATTTAAATTGGCATATTCTGTGCATATCAATTGAGAATTATTAGAGCATTAGTGCCTAGGAGTGGTGGCTGAGGGCATGCAAACCAGTTCATACATTGATTTTTAATGACTTCTTATTGATTCTGTGCTTTTAAAACTTGATACCCTTAGGTTGCCTCTCATACAGAGATAACAGATTTGTGATGATACACTGAGTTTGGAAGAGGCATCCTTTTCTTATTAGTCTTTTTCTTTTCTCTTCATGGCTTATTATCATAACTTTGCTCAGATGCAAATGGCAAATACATTTGATTTGTGGCTTTAAAAGTGGTGACTGTGACTTAAACACTGATATGGCTCCTCAGGTTTTCCTGACTTATCAGTAGACGAGGTTTATGTTCAAACCTTTAAGGGTCTCTCCTCCCCTCAGTGTGTGCACTCAGCGCATACCAGCGATGATGGATGCTCCAGGCCTGCACTGACAGGAGAAACAGGCTTCTTAGTAATTTTTAAATGTCAATCTTAATTTGTTGGGCCAAGATATTGTAGGTGTCATAAAGCACAAAGTGAAAATGTCCTTTAGTACTTGCACATTTTGAAAATTATTCATCTATATTATAAATGCACATGCTCCTGCTCTGTGTGTAATTCCACCGTGTTTATTACTTCTTTGGTATTGACCTGGGAACCAACACGGCATCAGTGCAACCCGCACTGGTGTCAATAGCTGGGACAGGCAGGTGTCCTCCTCTGGAGGATGGAGAGAGGCTGAGGATGGTTCGCAGGCACAGAGGAAAGGGAGAGAGACTCTTCATGGCCTGGCTGTCTCTGGAGGCACCTCGGGGCCGTACCCAACGGATGCCTCGGAAGCCCCAGAGGTGCCTGGTGGCCACCACTTTGAACCAGTTAAACCACTGCCCTTCCTTGGGTGTACGATGAGCTTTTTCCAAAGTTTTCCTATGTGGGTCACGACAGGACAAGTGAGAATATTTCTAATAGATTTAATTCTTGTGGGTTTTTCAGTGCTTCTCCCCTGCTGTGTGGGCTGTGTCGAGTGAGATTTTTTTCTGGGAGGCAGTGATTCCACTCCCATTTCGTATGGAACCAAATGCTCACGCCGCGTTGCCGTTGACACTGGTGTTTGTTAACAGTGTCGCTGAGGCTCCTGACAGAAAGCCTGGTGACCATCACAAGCAGGTGTCCCTCTCTCCCCCACGCCAGACGAGTTCCCCTCTGGCTGTGGTTAAGGCACGTAGCAGCCTGAGGAGACATTAATTGCTGCTAACTGCAACGGGCGCTTCTGTGTTTAGGCTTTATTTAGGGCAAATTCCTCTGCAATTGCATTGTTAGAAGCCACGAGTCTGTTAAAGTCGGAGTTATTAGGCCATGTGCTTTCCGTGTGTTGTCATAGTCAGAACAACACCAGTGCAAACATCGGTGCTGGGCAGGGGAAGTGTTAAGTGAAGAGTAAAAACAAGCCCGAATTCCCATTTTGAAACTGCATGCCTTGACAAATACCACTGTTCATAGCAAGTTATTAGCTTCTTGGTTTTAACTCCGGTCCTTTTCAAAAGAGAGGTGGTAAAATGCATGTAAAAGAGAGTTCTTGATACTTCACAGTATATTGAGTGAAGAATAGAAAACTCCCCAGTCTGCCCATTCCCATTTACTGTTGGGATGGGATTGAGGTAACACTTCTTTCTCCTTTCCCATGAGGTTCCCTGTGTCTTCTGGTGGCAGCACCCTAGGCACCCCAAAATGCACGTGAATAATGCACCTTTGAATTACAAATCTGAAATGTCCCTGGTTTTCTCAGAGCAGCTGTGTATGAAGACCCATAAGAAGACTTTTTCTCCTCCCAAGCAGCAAGGGGGGCTCCACTGCGGGCATTGTGCGGGGAGGAGCTGCCCTTCCCCCAGCGATGCCAAGGAGGGGAGGATGGCATGTTGCTAGAGGAGAGGGCTCCCACCCATCATATTCCAATGTATTTATCGTGTTATTTCCTAGTTACAGATGTAGGGAGTGATAGAGAGTTCTGAAACTGACTGGAGTTCTTCACTGCAGCAGAACCTGGTTTGTCATCCTCACGGCTCTTGCTTTTCTTTTTCACAAGACATTGTTAACTTGGAGCAACCTGGCCGTACCTTCCATGGCATGTCCCCACTGGCTAGAAGGCTTCACCCTCCTGAAGGTATGATGAGAAAATGGGAATTGCCCTTAATTGCTCTCTGGGAGGCTTAGGTGAGCGTTTGCTGGTAGACTGAGCTGAATTTCCAGGGCTGTATCTGCACTGAACATTCTGAAGTTTCCTTCTTACCATGGTGACTGCGTTACCAACAGCTCACTGGTGTCTACACTCTTCACCTTCTCTTGGTTTTGCTCTGTGCCTTCCAGAAAGAAAAGATTCAGAGTGAGAAGTGTCATTTATATATTTATTTAGAAGCCACTCTGAGCAACAGCACATTTGCCAGTTTGGTTCGTTCTTATGGATTTGATTCAGTGCTTATTAAAGCCAATGGAAATCTTTCCATTGTTTTCAGTTGGTTCTGGCTCAGAACTCCTCGGTGCTTGACAGTTTTTAGTAGGAGCTGAAAGATCTGAACTTCTAAATCATGATATATTATGGTCTTCTCCAGTGTCTGTTTCTTAATCGTATACATAATCCTGGTATCTGCTGCAGTGCATTTCTGGGAGAGCAGTTTCTGTTGTGTTACACTTCCATAAGAATGGTGTTAGGAAACAGTTAAATAAAAAATCATCAACACTATATTTGTCACAAATGAGAAACTAAGTATTGAGACTGGATTTATCCATTTATTAGTTTATAGGCACAAGTCCTCTGAGGAATGTCACAAATTCCCTTGATGTCCCTCAGTGCTGGATTTTTAGCACTTGGATCTTTGATTTAATGGAAAGATACATTAAAACCTGGTACAGTCCAACAGCTCCCTAAGGGGCATCGTCTATGTCTGCTTTTACGTCATGGTTATTTCAGTCAGGATCTGGCAGTAAATTATTTTATCCAGAAGTTGCTCTGGAATACGCCACGCACTCCTCAGAAGCGTGTAGCGTCTCCTCGGGTGATAGCAGCCCAGCCCTTCCAGCTTCTCCCGCTTGGCTCTGACCCGTGTGTGCATCGAGAGGCCCTCGTGTCCCGGGAGGTCACTCACCCTCCTCTGGGCTGTGGACCTGGCAGGTGGGCTTTGCAGGAGCCAGTGTCCTCCGGAGCACTGGGAATTCCCACAGCCACAATGAATACGCCGTGGAACCCTCCGCATGGTTAACAAAATTCAGTGTGATCGTGTTTTTGTCTTTTGTGTTGACTTTCTAGAGATCCAGTAGCCAGCATTTCCCTCAGGAATCTTTACTAAATCCATGGATTTCAAGTTGCTGTTATAACATATTACAGGACAGTTAATTTGTAAGCACTGTTACCTGTCCTAGAAAGCAGACTCTGAGAGGAATTCCTCTAGCCTTATAATTTAATGTATCATATAATGAAAACTAATCTGTGTATTTCAAATTTAGGCACTAAAACAAGTGAAAGGGGTCAGTATATACAATAAATTTCCCTTTGCCAATTTACTCAGTTAATTTAGACTTTACTTTTTCGCTTTAACTCATTAAAACTTTCTTGCCAAGTTTACTTATCTGTGTTAAGGGTACAATTAATATTATAATTTTTAATTATCCACTTGGTTTTATCAGAGCCAAAGTGTTTCCTTAAGTATGAATATCAAAATACAGCCTATATTTTTTAAGAAAGTGAAGCGCTGCAATTTCACTAATTCTTTAATAACACAAATACTTATTTATCTTTCTCCTTACTGCTTATGCATCAATAGTTGTGTTATTTCATTTTATTTTATAACCTCAGGATAATATACTACTGAAAGCTGTATTTTGAGCTACTTAATTCTGTACCACTCATTCTGATTTATGGCATCGTTTTGTTTCCAGCTCACTCCTTATCTTCAAAAGGCTTGATCCAAAACTCATCAAATTCAGAGGAACAGATCCCAGTGGGCTTTGGATTAGTCAAGAAGGGTGAAATCGTGGACTTCATGAAGTTTGCATTACATGCGCAGATATGCAGTGGTGAGATTACTCGATAGATTTCTAATTCAGCTTCTTCTATTTAGGAGCGAGTTCTTGAGAATCCTGGCCATGCACTTGAAATTTAAGAGACCATTTTAGTTGCATATATTCATCCATTTTCTTACTATGACATTTGAGAATACATTTATTTGCCAGTTTGATTTTATCATCATTATGGAGGACTCATGTTTCTAATTTCTCCTACAGGCTCTTGAATTGTTAATGTTAACTCTTCCTGAACCCAACCTTGTTCGCTGACAGAGGGACACCATTCTGGACTTATATTGACACCGAGCTGTTAAAAATAGAGTCTTCAGGAATGACAGGTTTACAAGTCGTTATAAAGCACAGCTCATTGTGAAAGGATGGGAAAGCATTAATGCAGAAGACATCTGGTAAATAATTTTACATTGTACTTATCCTGTTATTTCTTAGTTCTAGATGTAGGGAGCAATAGACAGAGAATTCTGAAACTGATTGAAGTTCTTCAGTGCAGCGGAAGCTGGTTTGTCACCCTCACTGCTCTTGCTTTTCTTTTTCACCTGATATTGTTAAATTGGAACAACCTGGACACATCGTCCATCCTACCAGCTAGAAGATTCCTGGCTTTGCCATTAAGTTGAGAATTCCTAGGATTCTGGCTGGTTCTGGGTTTGGCCTGCTGCACGCGAGATTGCTTTTATTAAATAAATAGAGAAGGAGTGTGTTAATATGAAATGATTGTTAAGAGATACAACTAGATAAATCATGTATGCTCTGAGCTACCTTAAAATGCATTTTTGATACATGGCTGTCCTGCCTGATGCAGAGCCCTCGCGCAGCTGATTAGCTGTGGTGAGAAATTACTCATTCCCCTGTATTAACTACACTGTTTAACGACACTGTTTCCACCAATCAGGACAGAGTATGCCAACTTTGTTTAGCCTGTGCACTTGTGCAATGATGAACAAGTAATGCATAAAACAAACCCTCCTACCTAATCAAACATTCCTCGGAGATTTGAAAACAGAAACAAAGGGTAAATCCATCCATGGGTTATAATGGTAAAACAAAATAAAGTTTGACATATGTATATGGAAACTATGAACACGTGATGTGAATATTTTTTTAAACAACAACATGTTTGAATTATTAATAAATGCAAAAAATATGTTTTAACACAACATGGAACAATTGGACGGATATATTTCTTTAGAATCACGAGGGTCAGGAAAGATATCTATTGAATGCAAATGTTACACGTTTTTTTTCCCCCTCTTGGCTTGTATTTCAGCCTTTCCAAATGTCTGCCTCATCCTGAAACACTGCCACACAGTTATAGCTGGGGGAAGTTTCCCATTTTCATCCTTGAGCCTGCAGTGCAATCTTCATTCTCTGAGTATGTAATAAATGAAGTTTGTTAACCTTCAGAGTGTGAAACCCATTTTTCTCCTCTTGTCCCAGGGTGTTCGGTGTGGAGGACAGCTGATGAGCAATCCTTTAGGGAGAACTGTTCTTCTATCCAGGAAAGGGTTTACATTTAATTTTGTCATATATCCTGCTTGCCAGGTTCTTTGATTTTAAGATAATTGATGGATCTCTTTATAGGTATATTTTTTCTTAGTCATCAAGAAAGCTCAAAATATTTGGTAAGAGTGATTTTATTGGAGAGTAGTAAATATCGACAGAGTGAGATACCAGAAGGTTGGGCACTATTTTGATGTTTTTTTGCTCTTTATCTTAAGATTTGAGCAAACTCGGCGCTTGCAGATTTGACGGGGACTGTGATGAGGGACCACTGTAGCCATTGTCACTGGTGAGAGCACATTAGTTAGAGGCCTCCATTCTGCCCTTCTCTACAGTTCTTATTGACTTTAGTGGCTGCTGTGTGAACAGATAAAGCACAAATTACTCATCAGTGTAAATGCCACGTATAAATAAAATCCTAAATTGAACCATCATAAGCAACTCAAAGTAAAGACAACAGAGTCTTTAACATTGAGCCCTTAGAGGGAACAACATGAGTGAACAATGCCAGCTTTAACTTCAAATTCCCAGTTGTGCATTGGCTTGTACCCCAACTTCTACATTAATCAGAAGCTTTTTCAGATTTCATCTTCTCATTTAGGAAAAATCTTTGCTGGAAGGTTATATAAAACTCATTATTTACCTGAGTGACCAGAAAGGCTCTCAAAGTGCCATTCCGAGCTCTCGGGTGAATGCTTATTTATAGTTTTTTAATAGGCATTCATTACCTGATGGATTGGAAAGATTCTTTTTGAACCAGTTCCCGTCTATTGGTTAAATACAGATTGATAACTTTTCTTAAAAAGCTTATTATTAACCAGATAAGTTCATCACCTCTACATTTCAAAACTGGTGATTAGTTTTAGCTGCCAAGGGTTTATTCAAGATTTTCATGAGTGTAGCTTAAATTTTGCCCAGTGGGCCATGTTCTGGAAACGAATAACAGTGGTGCAACACTTGCAAAACAGCCTGTAGAACTAACATGAGCCCATTTGCACAAAGACATACCCCAAGCCTACGCTGCTGCTCATATATTGGCTATTCCAAGTACAGGGCACGGAGGAGGCATAAGAGTGTAGCACATTTTAAAATGCCTGTGAGCTTGTTGGAAACACACTGTTAGTCATATTTTGATGCCTAAAAAGACATAACAAGTCCTATTCGCACCTCTGTGCAATTTGCACAGTCTTTGAGCTTCACTGATTTTGCTTGGTACATCATTCTGCTTTTGAGGATTTGCTTCTAGCTTAAATTACTGTGGAAACTGGAAAAAAACCTTGCCTTTTTTTACAGATGTGGTTTGGCAGTGTGGGCTGAGAAGCCCCACGCGAAGTACCTCTGTGGGAACGGCAGGCTGCCCGAGCGGTGGCTCCCATCATAGCCATTCCTCCCTCGTTAGCGCCATAGGCGATGCTTCCCTGGCGTGGCTCCAGCCAGCGGGCAGCTCCCGCTCCTTGCCCACCTCTGGCAGCTGTTAGCACATCTGTAGGATTTCAGAATGACAAGTCCAGGCTAAAGAGGTGTAAAACAACACGGCCATACACGCTCATGCCTTGTGATCCTTGAGGGCTCCCCTAGTCTGTAACTTGTATCTTAAAATGACACTCTTAAACAGCATCAGTTGAAACTTAAATCCAACATCAAGATGAAAGGGAACGTGAGGAAAAAAGAGCCCTCAACTTGCAATTTTTCTGGAAAATGGATAGGTTGCTTGGATTCTCTGGGGCTTTCACATAATTCCTAACAAACCTGAAAAATCTGAGCCTCGTTTTTGCTTGGTTTTGTTATTGCTGAGTTGTAGGGCGTAAGGATACCTGAGGTTTTGGCTTTCATCCTTTTCACTTCCCACTTTCTCTTCTATCATTTAATTTTTAACTTAGAAGTTTCCATCCTGTCCCTACTTTTTCTCCTCCATGGGGTAAGTACACGTGGCTAGGAGGAGTGGCGAATGCTCAGTGGAGAGCGACTCATTCTCATCTATTTCAGCACAGCAAGTTCTCAACCACCTGATGACATCTTCTACACTTCTGTGTCACTGACTAGCTGTTTAAGAGGGGCAGATTACCTTCAAATTCATCTGATTATGCACAGATTCTTCCCAGAAAAACAAGATGCAAGTTCCTGATGTAAAATTAATTAGTATCAGGAATAAAAACCTTTTTTGGTCAGGTGTGAAAATTGTCTAAACCAAATACCTAAAGCCCTAAAGGCCTTGGAGTTTACCAGAGAGAAAGAAAATTATAAAGGTCATAGTGTTGATGTTCTTTGACATCACCTTTGCTACTGTGAAACTTTGGTGGGAGTGTCTATCCTAACCATTTAAAGTAAAGTATTACCTTTCAGGAAACCACTCTGGGACTTGGTGAAGAAATCCTTAAAATTATGTTTAAAATTACATAAGCAAAATTAATTATACTCTTTGCCTCCCTCTGCTGGCTGTGCAGGCAGAGGTAATGGGCTCGGTGGTGCCTGACCCTCTCATTTGCAGGTGGTGTGTTGATTAAAGCAGTCTTCATTCCAAGGTTGGGCAGAAAGACATGGGAAAACAGCTATATAGAAACCGAAATACGGAAGAAGAAGAAATTTTGAGAGAAACAAGAAGTCTTTCTTTTTGAGGCTTTAAATTATTAGAAGCATGTCTGTTATTAAAGGAGGTCTCTTTAACCTCTCCTGAACTCATATTCTGGGCTGGTTTAGGTGAGGACAGGAGAGCCGTATGCAGCTTCTTTGAAGAAAGGCCAGGGGCTGAGGTACAGCAACAGTATTTTGGCAGGAAAATGGCAAATCAAATCCAACTGTCCAAGAGGGCTGGTTATGAGCAGAGCTGAACAAATCTTTGTGTGTACACACATCATTCAGGTGCTTTGCATTACACAGAGAGCTCTCCACTTCATCAGTTTTCAGATGTTCTACTCTGCACTGGTGTCACTCTGTATTGATGTATATTTTTCACATACATATCACAGCCAACGCAGTCCTTTGTGCCACTCCCAGTGCCTCTGCAGCTCTCCAGGGACCTTGCCTAAATCACTTTCAAGTGTCCACTCTCCTGTGAGGATGTGAGAGTCCTCCCTGCTTCATTAGCGGGCTCAGAAAGCAACCCTGCACGAGAGCCTGCCGCACGGGGCTGTGCCTTGCCAGCCAGAGAGAGCGTTCCCCACGCTCGCCTGGCACCAGCGCTCTCTGTGCTGGGAAGCGGAGGCTGGAGGAGATGCCGTGCTGCCCCTGGAGCCTCCCTATCGACAAAACCGGGGGACAGAGAAGGTAGAGCAGTGCTTTCCTCCAGGAAACTATTTTTCATGCTCTCGGACATTGATTTTAGTAGATTTTTTTGGTCCTGTGCCAGCATACCTGGACTTCCAGAGCGACCTTCTTGAGACGCAGGTGCAGCGATAGAGCTCGTGGCCAAGTGGGCAAAAGCAGCAAAAAAGAGAGGAGCTGGCTTCTCATTAATGCTGGTTAGGGGAAAAGAAAAAGAACAGAGATGTAAGTATTATTTGGAATTGATCAAAACAAGTCTCAGAGGCAAAGGAACAGCAATGCATCTTCATCCCAGCTTTCCTCCAGGCATCTGTACTGCACCGTGCTCGCTCGGGCCTCGCTGAACCTCTCACAGCCCCTGTCTTGGGTCCCTGATCCTCTGCCCTCCCGCCGCGGGGCCTGCTGGGGGGACCCCCCAGGCACAGCCCTGCTGGAGACTGGCAAGACGGAGCAGCCTGTGGGCTGCTACAGCTTGAGCCGAATAGCTGACGTCTGTGGGAAGGGCACAACGACCCACGGGGCATAAGTTGTGGCTTTCTGGATGCGCGTTGCAGCACCAGCTCGTAAGAGCTCAGGGATCGTTACCGACAGCCCATAGCGTATCCCGGGTGGGTGGGAGCAGGAGGAGCTCAGGTGTGCGGTGCTGGCTGTGCCGCCGCTGTCCCGGGGGCTGAGGGCAGGCCGCGGCATTTTGAGGCAAAGCCGCGCGCGAGCCCTGCCCTGGCCCCGTGTCTCTCCATCGTGTCCCTCCTGGGGCAGGGCTGCAAAGCCGTTCCTTGGCTGCCACAACCTGCTGAGGGAAGGTGGGAGGCACCAGGGCCACCCCACAGCACGGCCTGGGCGCGGGACCACTGAGGAGAGACCTTCGCTTGCTGAATTGTCCGGGAAAACCTCCCCAGAAGTGGCTCGTGGTCTGCTAGGGACCTCTAATCTTTCAGATCCTCCCAAAATATCCCAGACTTTCTTCAGCTCGAGTCACCAAACTGATGGAGACAAGGTATTCCTGGCACCTACCGAAGCACCTGCACACGAGGCAATATTATAGCCCAGCAAGCGACAAATACATCGTGGTGCTCGCTGCTGCTGGAACACGCTGGGCAGGAGGAATTCACCCCCCGAGAACAGCCCCATGCCCGCGCAAAGCTCTGTGCCACGAGTAAGCGATGGACCATGGCAAAACCAATGGTGATACAGCTGTAATTACTGTAACGAGGGGCTGAAATTGCGAAGCCGTCATTTAAGAGGTAAGGCACAAACACGTTCAGCAGATCCTCACAATGCGGCTGTTTGCTTTAGCTGTCAAGCTGCAAACTTTGTGAGGCTGTCTGAGGCAGCGATTTTGGAGACAACCGGGAGGGCAGCCCGTGCACCAGGACAGAGGCGCGGGCAGCAAAGAAAGCTGTGGGCAGCCCGCAGAGGAAAGGGAGTACTGGGGTGGAACGGGGGATCCATCAAAGCAGCTGGTGCGGAAGGCTGGTGTTCATCTGTGAGGGAAAGCAGCCTGAGTGCTGGGTCGAGCCATGAGGTTCTAATCGTTAGAAGCCTAGGGTTTGCTGTGATCTTTGAGACTGGAGTGGAAAAAAATGGAAGAAGCTTAAGGAAAGTTGTGAAAAGTGGTATATTGCTTAGATTAGTTGACTTTGAGAAGAAATGCTCACCCAAAGATTATTCCCAAGTCTTATCTCAGAGATAAGATCTCACCATCTCTTTTAACTAGTTCCCAAAGAGTTCTGACAACCTGAGAACAGGTTATAGGGGAACTTGCTCCAGGAGCCAGGCCAGTGCTAATGCACTTTGAAGCTGAAGTTCAGCTGTTATTCTGGATATTTTTCCCAACATTTTCTCCTCCAGGTCAAGCAGAATTCCTAGTGACTACAGCTGGGGAAGTAGACCCACTGTACCAATCCTCCACAAATGTAAATGGTACACTTTAAATCCTGGGGCAACAGTTGTCTCCTGATCTTCTAGGCTCACTGCACCTCTCCCTCTGGCTCTTTCTGAGGATACCTGAGCCCCTCTTGTGCGGAATGGGAGATGGTCATGGAAGTATCTCTGCCTTGGGGTATTAATAAGCTGTGTCTTTGTTCTGGAAGCAGAATTTGCTCGGTTCCACTAGGTGGATCTACTGAGAACATTGCTCACTACTTAATGTCACAAATGTCTTTCACTTGGGGGGGGGGGGAAGAACATTTCTCTTTTAACACTTTTACTCAGCTTGTTCTCAAATGGGCTCTGACTCTGGTCTGTTCTGAGAGCTGGGATCTCGAGTCCTTTTTCCAGGAAGCTTGCTTTCACAGCCTGCAGGAGTGGGAAAACCTCTCCCCACTTGACAGTTTGCTGGGGTTATGCTCAGGAATGCCCCCCACCCCGTGTTGGTAACAGGTGTTTTTGAAGGGATTTCACTTTTTCCCGTAGAAGTGCTTTACTTATGTCTTCTTGAACCATGCCTCAGTGTCTTCCTTGCTGGATGAGTTGTGTTTCCCCTGGCTCCAACTGCCCGTAGATAGCAGCACCTCTTCCAGAGTTTGCTGAAACAGTCACTGTAAGTTTTCTGAAATTCCTTCTTTAAAGTCCCTGCTATTAGATGATGTATGTGCTTTTCCTTATCAATATTAAAGACCTGATGCTCTGCTCTTCCTCCTAAAGGCATTAGCTTTCAATGGGCTTCTGCAGCCTTTGTTAAGAGAATGCCCAGTTGCTTATCACCCCTCTTAGGAAATGCTGATCACACTTTTTAACAAAGGCAGGATTATTCCTCAGTCCTTCCTCATAAAGCAAACAACTTATAAATATTTAAATATAAAAAGCTAACGTTTTTCTCCCACCCATTGTGTAAATTACTGTATGACCGCTTGTCTTCTGCCACTTGCCTGTAAAGCCTCAGAAAACCCTCCTCTGACCCTGGCGTTGCCTTGGGCTCATGAAACTTGTGAGATCTGGGATTTTCTTCCTGTTTATCTGAAATGAGATCTTTCAAAAGGCATTCCACAAAAGCAGAAATCTCTGGGAAAAGTAATGTTTCCTAGCCAAAGAACTCAGTTCTTGCTTCCTCTCATGCTGCTTTTTGAGGTTTGGGATCTGTAGCTGATAGCTTCCACTCCCTGAGCAGGTGCCCGCTATGCTCTAAGACAGTGCAAGAACCTTGCAGAGCAAGGCAAAGAACATACACCTCCTCTGCTCCTTCCCTCTCTCCTCTGTAGTGGTTTTTGCCTAGTTTAAAAGCAACAGCGTATTCCTGCCTGCTCGTGGAGGAGGTACAGAAGCAGGTGAGACAAACCAGAGAGGCTGGAGAAGTAGCAGGGGCAGCTGAGAGAACATGAAAGCTTTGGAGAGAAAAGAACTTTCTCTGTACGCAAGTGGAGGGGGAAGAAACAGCACTGAAGAGATAGAGAGGAACAGAAAGGAATACTGGAGGGATCTAAAAAAATGCTGATGGTGTCTAGGAATATTATGAATTCTGAGAGAGGCTGGAGCAAAGTCTCCCTAGGCTCATATCCAAGATCTTCTGAATCCCATCTCCCCAGTGTACATTGCTTAGGTGCTGGAGCCTCTCATGGAGCCAATAAAATCTGGAGGTCTCTTGTCTGTAGGATGTCCTCAGCTCATGGATCTGCATTATCTCCTCACAGTCTATTTTGAGAAGGGCTCGGCCATCCCAGCCCAAATAATCATGTTTGTGAGACCCTGGGGACAAGAGTTTTGATCAGTCTTGGTAACAGCATCCCCTACTCCATACCCCACCCTGACAGCACCATCGCCTGCCTGCAGTATCCCACTCTTCCAGATTTTGAGAAGCCTTCTGTTCTGTTCCTGTAGAGTTGAGCTGGATGGTCAGCTGAACCATGAAGACAAATGGACTGGACGCTCCCCAGTTGTGGACCCTCAGCTCCCGAGGAGATGGTTCTTAACCTCTGTCCACCTGAAAGTTCCTGGAGGGAAATTCCTGTTCCCTCCAGATGAGAAAAGGGAGGAGAAATACTTTAATTTTTGCAAGGGTCAGAGTCAAAGCCCTCATGCTAACGCTCCATTTTCGCTCCGTTGATTGTCATTAAATAAGCATCATGGGCTTGAGCCAGAGGAACAGGAAATCCCAGCGAGATGCCTAAAGCTCCTCTGCTGTCTGTGGCTGTTTCACCTATCTCTAGCCAATATTCTTATCTTTGTCTCAGGAAAAAGAGCCATGGGATCTTCCTGAGCTCCCCTTCCTCTGTAACTCTTTGTGCGCGCTGCGATCTCCCGTCTGCCGGTGATTCCAGGTGCTGGATTTGGCCCCTACCTCTCCAAGGCCATCGCCTCCCGCGCGGTTTGTCTCACGAAGCCCGAGGTCGCGGAAACTGCAAGGTGAAATATGATAGTTTTTTTGAAAAGGTATAGCTCGTTCTTTTATGAGACTGCTAATAACGTTCAGCCTTGACAGGGTTAAAAGGCAACATCCATTTCCCCATTATCTTGTTTAAAATGTGCCTTTTTTAAAGTCCATATGGCGACTTCCTTTCGACCTGCTTTCCCATCCTCGTCTCTTTGTCAGGGCTGTCACTTATAAAGAATCACTTGACTTACAATAACAAGTTCAAAAGAAGACAGAATATAATCAGTTGATCCACGAAGAATTGAAATAAAGAACACCCCCACTGCTCCAGTTATCATTCCCATAGAGATAGTGATATTATTGATGTGATTGCTATGCTAATTTCTATAGAAAAAACTTGTATTTTGGAATTTGTTCAAAGAGAATTTCAGACACATCAAATTGGAAAATGCAGAGTGAATTCCTAAACTTTTCCGAATAGGCATGGGAATCTTTTTTTTTTTTTTTTAAACATTGAAAAGCTCTGACCAACTGTTTATAAACTTTGCTTAAAAAATCAATGAGAAAAAAAAAATGTCGTTAATTTTTCAGTTTTTATGGAAAATTAATTTAGTGCAGTTCCAGAGGAAACAAAAAAAAAAAAAAAAAGAAAGAAAAAAAGAAAGGAAAAGTGCAGCGTTCCCTTGGGGTTACTAATATCCCCCCAACCTGCAGAGGTGGGACTGGACCGGAGCACGCAGGGACAGCTCTGGGGATTAGAAAGGATGGACTACGCTTAAGTGCAGTGTTTAGGAAGAGCTAATTAATCCATACCCCTTCCTCTGCAATTCCAGAGTCCCTCTGGGGATCGCCACAAACATAAACTTTTTTTTTTTTTCCCTTGGACTCCTATCTTAAGCAGAAGGTTTCAGCTTGTGATGTTATGCTTTTTATGTAGTAAACTGATTTAAAATGTATGCCAGTCATCTTCAGGGAACTCATTTCAGTCAAGATGAAACTAGTCTTACCTGAATCAATGTTTTAAGTGTCCCTGTGGCTCGGCATTTTGAATAATCAATCTGTCTCCATCGCTTCTTAATCATGCGCATCACAGCCTTTTTTATTTGTCAGCCCTTTCGGATCCTGGCTTTTTGTTATTAACATGCCCCTAATGTCACATGCGAGCCTTTCCTTTAAAACAAGCTGCTCATTGGTGTATTTTGATACTTTTTATTATTACTAAATCTTTTTTCCCATAATTACAGCACAATCATTATATAATCCCGTAACAAAGAGTCTATTGAGGCACCCTGCTTTTGTCAACTCTGGGACACAGAATCCATAATTGCATTATTCAGCCTCTGCCCCCTCCCCCCGCACAATCACAACCTAGTTCACCAGTCGCGTTTGCACCTTCTTCGCTCGCTTATATATTATTTACCAAATCGCTGCCCCGCGGATAAACCTTGTAAAGTTGCTTTAAAAAAGTTATTTGTTTGATAATTAAGTCCCGAAAACCCATCGTTTAATGATTATTCCGAACCCATAAGGCAGAGAACCTCCATGACGTTTTTCTCTAAGTTTAATTACCGTATGCTAATTTCCTTGCCTACTACGTGATTAATTAAAATCATATTTTCATAATCATTTGGCAGTAGCATTGTTTTAGAAGGATCACGATCCCCTAAACAGCGTATGTAAATAAAGTCGGCTCTGATGGAAAGAGCCGGGAGGCGACGCCGAGGACCTTCCCGTGTTTGTGCGCTGCGATTGGCAACATAACTGGCTTATTTACATTAAATACGCCACAAGGTTACAGTGCAGATCAACGTCACTTTATCGCTGATTACTTCTCTTAAGCGGCGGAGCGGTGAGCGATGCTGCGCTGCGCGCTCGCGGCGAGTTCGGCCGCTTCCCCGCGGACGGGGCGCAGGTACCGCGGGGGGGGGCGCGGGGTGCGGAGCGGGGTGCGGAGCGGGGTGCGGAGCGGCGCGGGCTGTGCGCACGGGCTCAAGGTCACGGCCGAGCCGCGCCGTGTTAAATGGTTCCTTTAGTTGCGAGACGGGGAGGAGGGAGCGGAGCGGGGGCAGAAAATGGACGATGGCAGCGCGCTCTTTGTAGGTTCTTGTATCGCGGGCTGAGCCGCGGGCTCATCAAAGCCCCGCGCCGCCGGAGCCCTCCCGCCGCGGCCAGTCCTGCCAAGACGACAATGGACTTGCTGCTTTTTGCTTTTTTTTTTTTCCTGCCCCCCCCGGTACCTTGCGTCTCGCCTCCCAGCTAGGGGGAGCCGGCGGCGGGGCCGGGGGTGCGGGGGGAGCGGGCGAGGGGGGCGGCCGCGCGCTCCGGGATGCGCCGGGAGGGCCCCGCGCCGCCCCCGCGCCCCGCTCCGCGCAGCCCGCGCCGCTCCGCGCCCGCGGGACGGTCCCCTGCGCTTTGCTTTAGCTTGGAAGGTAAGGAAGACAAAGGTAAAAAGAAAAAAAACCAAAACAAACGGAGAGGGGAAAAAAAAAAAGGGGTTGTTTGATTTTTGGTGGGTTTTTTTTTTTTTTTTTTCTTGAGGATCCGGGAGGCATCAAAGAGGCTCCAAAGTCGGTCCGGAGTGTGGCTTTTCTTTTTGCTTTTTAAAAGAAATTTATTATTATTTCTTCTTAATCATCGCGACGGGGCCTGCGTCTTCCACCGTGATTAAAAAAATACAGTATAATTAAATATCCATAGCAGTGACGTTTGCAAGCAGGGCTGTCAGGGGAAAAGCAGAAAATAATGAAAGGAGCGGAGAAGCCATTGAATGGCGCTATAGAACTTAGCCTGAAGAAAAAACCCTTACGGTTTTTTTTTTTTTTTTTCTTTTCGCTCTTTCTCTTCCTCCCCCGTTTCTTCCCCGAACCGCTACCCTGGGAGCCGGGCCGGGGGGGCCCCAAACCCTGCCCCGCAACTTCCACACAAACTTTCTTTTATTCTTTTTTGTTTGTTTTAAAGGCGGCAAACTTTGCTGAAGTGACTGTAAAACGCGGCTCTCCCCCCGCCCCAACCCCTCCTCCCTCCGCCTCGCCGTGCGATCTATAAACCCGGCTCTTCTTAAAAATTATTGCTATTATTTCGGTTTCTTTTAAATCAAAGTTAGCTGATGCATTCCATGTGTCAAACTTGTGAGGTTCAAGTGCCTCGGAGACCTGCCATTTTGTGCTGCGATCGCCCTGTGCGGAGCAGGAGCGGAGCCTGGCGCGGAGCGGCGCGGAGCGGAGCGCGGGGGGGCTGCGCGCACCTGCCCCGCCCCGGCCAACAACAGGTTAACGAGCGCTCGAACTTCGGAGCGGCCGGGGGGGGGGGGGGGGCAGCGTCCGCGGGTGCGGAGCGGGGGGCGCAGAGCCAGAGCGTCTTTGATGCGGGGTAGGAAGGAATCCAGGTTTTAATGCGCCCATCTGTTGCAGTTTGGGGAATAATTAATGGGGGGGCGGCGCCGCTTGTGAACTTTAACGCGAAATTAAAAAGGTGGCGACGATGCCGGGTGGGGTTTTTTTGTTTGTTTGTTTGTTTATTTATTTATTCTATGTGGGTTTGGTTTTTTTTTTTTTTTCCCTTGGCCGGTGGGTCCGTGGTCCATGAGAAAAGTTGAGTGGCGCGGGTGGCCGGCTGCGCGGGGCTTGCGCGGGGGCGGAGGGCTCCGGAGGGCGCCGCGGGGGGCTCGGCCGCTGCCCCGGGGTTCCAGCCGGTCCCGGGGTGCCGCTGCCCCCCCGGACCCCCCCCCCCCCCGTGCAGTTTAGAGCGGATCCAACAGGGGCCGCGGTTGCTGAGCCGACGCTGCGGCCCCGCGGAGCCGCCGGCAGCGCCCGCGCCGCTGCGAAAAGACCGTTTTAAGTGTCATAATTAAGTTTAGGAGCCTTGTTCGGGCTCATTCGCCGCCCGAAACTGAAGGGACCGGGCTGCGCTTAGACCCTCTCTGAAGGGGCTGGCGAAGCGCCGCTGCACGTTCGCTTCGAGAAGAACGTTTTCTTTCCCAGTTTAATATTAGAAACTATATTTTTACTTGTTTAAACCGGATTCGATTATTCCTGTAGAGGTTTTTTCCCCTTCTCCCCCCCCCCCATCACTCCAATCTTTGTTCATTGTTCATTGACTGCGGAGGCTGCTTAAACGTAGGGAGCGAGGGGGGAGGCCCCGAGCCGGTTTGATGTTGAAATTGTAAACCTGAATGGCTGGAAAAGTGGACATTGCAGCTTTAATTAACTTCAAGATGCTTCAGCGAGGACCAGAACGTAGTAGTGACGTTGCCTCATAAATCCGTGCGGCACCGTGCATCGCCTCGAACCCTCTCAGCATCACCGTCATGCTCAATATTCACCACCCGGACGCCACCAGATTTGCATAAGGGGAGATTTTTTTTTCTTTCATTCTTTTTTTTTTTTTTTTTTTTTAATGAAACAACTTGTTTGCAAAAAAAAAAACAAAACAAGAAAAACAGCTAAACTAAACCAAAAAAAAAAACCCCAAACCCCAAACCGCGGCGACCTGCAGTGATTGTAAAGGTTCAAACAAACCCGAAAAGTAAGTGAGCGGCATAAGTGCAGCAATAGGTTAAGCGCTGATGAGACGAGAAGCGCTTCTGAAAGCTGAACATCCCCCGTGCGGGCTCGGGGCTGTTTCTCAGTAGCGGGATTCTCTGTAGCCTCAGGGGTTCTCGGTTCTCTGTCTGTTTTCATCACTCCCCCCCCCAGCCCGAGGGGCCGCGAGGGGCCGGGGGGGGACGCGCCGGGCTCCGGCTCCTCACCGGCTGCTTCCCAAGAGTCGCAGACCGCGCGTTGCGCTTCGGGTCCGGTTCCCCCGCCGGTGCCGGCGGCGACCGGGCTCCGCGTCCCCTCCCGAAGCGGCCGGGGGGCGAGCGGTGGCCTCGGCTCGCGCCGCAGCCCGGCCCCGGCCGCTAACTGCCCCCCCGGGGAGCCGCCGGGGCTCCGCCGCTCGGGGACGAGCAGCGCGGCTCCGGCAGGCGGCTCTGCGCCCGGGGGGCTCTGCCCGGGTCCCCCTCCCTCGCGCCGCGGAGCCCCCCGCGCTGGGCCCTGAGCTGCGCCGCCTGCCCCGTCTCGGGGTGCCCGGCACCGCCGGCCGTCAGGCCCCGCGCTCACGCTCCGGCTCCCGCATGGTTTTTTTTTGGGCTTGTTTGGCTTTTTTAGTTATTATCTTTCAGATAAAGAGGGCTTCGTGATTTCTAGTCCTTACGGAAACATCTGTGAACAGCCCGAGATGTTCGCCCTGCTCTCTCCTGTTTTCCCCTTTCTGCTGCCCCTATTTTTAATTTCATTTTTAATTTGTCTCCTAGCGGACGTGCCGGTAATCCTGAGGAGAAAAGAGCCATAAATGAGTTGTTTAAAGTTTGCAGCGTGCGGTGCGGAGCAGCCGTCCCGGTGCGGTGCCAGGTGCCCAGGGCGCGGTTGCTGTGTCGGGGCGCGCTGGGCGCTCTGGTACCACCTGCTAAGCCCTGCGACTGGGGCACTTGCTCCTGGCTGCTCTGCCTTCAGATTTTGCTCGTGACTTTGAATTTCTGTTGCTGCAGGTAAATGAGATTTAATACGTGTTGTTGTTGTTTTTTCTTTTTAAAGCACCGGTGGCTTAAACTTTGTTTTCATTTGCTTTTCGAAGGATGACAGTTAGCAGCCGCAGAAGGAGCAGAGGTTTGTCTCTGGGTTACACTGGCAGAGAACGTATCTGAAATATTTGCATGCTAAAGCTGTGTTCTGCGATTGAGGTCCTGGAGATAGAAATTGCTGTGATGGAAATACTGTATTAAACCGCTTTTAATAAATTGGCTGACTTTATCAGTTTTAAAGAAGAAACGCAAGGAATTGTTCTCTGGGCTTTTTGACTTCTGAGCATATTTGAGCTGTAATACTTTGCGAGTTGTCTGGCAGTGTCCTCGCTGTAGACTTGTATATAATGAAGAGGCTGATTGTCATATTTTCGTCCGCGCTGGAGGCCAATAACCCAACCCATTCATTATCAGAAGAGAGTAGCGTGGAAGTTGCAACATCAGGACCGCTGTTTTCCTCGCAGTCTTGAGGACGGCGCTGAGATCGGGAATCCTGATCTGTAGTTCAGAAAGCTGACGCGTTAGGTTGTTCACCCACCACGGCAGCTTTAGGTGGCCAAAGAGATTTGCGTTAGCACAGATGTAGAAAACTCACTAGTCCCTTCGGATGGGCTGTGCTTATTCCCTGGCAAGCACAAGTTCCATCAAGTGTCAGAAAATCAGGAGAAGTCATTTTTCCAAATGCTGATTCAAAGTTGACTTTGAATTGCACAGGTGTTTTTAGAGTGCCTTGACTGGAAAAAAAAAGGCGTAAAAAAAGTGCATGGATTTATATGAATTTTATAAAAAATGGAGGGGAAAAAAAAGCCATGCACAGTTTTATTTTTCTGGCTTGAATGAGGACAATTAAAGCTTTTTAGTATCTTCTGCTTTAGTATGTCTTAATAGGATTTTAAAGTAAAATTTAAATTTTAATCTCTGAGTTTCTCTCAGATACTTGAGTAGATGTATATTGGCTCTTCAAAATGCTAAAAGCAGTGTGATCTTGAAAAGCCATTTTCCTGTCCTCTCATTCACACCTTGATTTTCTTGACTTATTTGACTTATTATCCCGTCTTCTTTGAGGCATTTTGTGTGTCTGTTTCAGAGATGCAAGCAGTTTGGGGTCAGGGAAGAACATAGATGAAAAAACAGAATATGTATTCTTTCTTCTATAGAAACGTGAATAAACTTATTTCTGGCAACTCTAGATGGAACCCCAAATTTCTCCAGTGAAGCCACTCCGGGCACAGTTGTTCACAGAAGGGGAAAAAAGGATGAGCTAATGAAAGAAAATATGTAAAAGTAAAATAATTCTGAGATGCTTAATTGGTTGCTCTTAGGGTTACTGTGCGGTTCCTGCTTCCGCTTGTGTGGCCGACTGCCGAGCATGAACTTTTTCTGACCAAATCACTGCTCAGAGTTGGCCTTGGATAGAAGCGAGTGAGAATTGTGATGGGCTGATGGGTGAACGTGAAATAGCTGAGTAGCGTCTGTCGGAATATGAGTGGATCACAGTAACTGCTGTGACATTTTCATTCCTGTTGGCAGGTTAAGCAATGAAGCCAAGTACTGAGTGAGACACTTGAAGCATCTTTTCAGAGGGAGCAGAGATCCAGATCAGGAGGGAGCCACGGGAACCGCTAGCAAGGGAGGATTTGGGCTGCCTCTGCCCAACTGCACCAATGCTGTGACTAAACATGCTCCCAGAGGGAAGAGTCTTCCCGTATTCTGAATTTGGCACCTTTCCCTTATATTTAAATTTGCTCTAATTTTCAGGTGCATCTTGCTAGATAACCAGATGCATCAAAAAAAGGCTAAAGAATTATAGAGGAGTAATTATAATTAGTCTAGTTGTCTGTGTTCTATAAATCAGAAGAGGCGGCCTTGGAAGTATTTTGAAGTCACTGTTTTTTAGAGGTCTTAGTCTAAATTCTCCATGTGAGCTTGTTTTTAAAAGGAATGGGTTCATCAGGTCAAGTTGAACTATATTAAAGATAAACAGTTTTGTAATAATCTGACTGTTTTAAACACAGAAGAAGACAACAGAACTGAAATAGCCAGAGCAGCCTCGGTATCTGATCTGTGCTCGTTGTGCACTGCAGTATTCCAGACTTCTGTAGCCAAAGGTGAAATTGGGGAATTCCTTCCTTATGAGCCTTTGTCGTGTCATGAGGAAAGCGGCGCTGCCTGTTGTGGTGGGACATGAGCAGAGTTCTGCAGGTAGCAGTGCCTGAAAATAACAGCCACGGCTTTGGTGGCGCTCCCACCGCTGGGGCAAGGTGGGTTTGGGCGCTGGTGTTAAGGCGTCCGGCTGCAGGTGCCTCGGACTCGGGTGGAGGGCAGTGGAGGTGTCAGGCAGGGGTTATCCCAGGTGGGCTTCCCGCAGTGCCAGGGAAAGGCTCCTTGGGAGGAGCGTGGCTCTGTCTCGGTGTTGTCAGCAGGAGAAGGAGCCTGTGAACTGGCTTTCAGCTCGTGGCCTGCGTGGGGGCTCGGTGACGGGGCTGCCCACAGCCCCTCTTCGGCATCAGGGTGGCCAGGGGTGTCCCAGGGAACCTTCCTTGCCATCAGCCTCAAACGGGGCAGGGAGTCATGGTGCAAAGGGGTAAATGGTTGTCCTGCTGCTTCCTTTTAGAGAAGCTTCTTTCAGCCTTCATGTGAATTTTGTTATAGTTTCTTTTATGTTGGTTTTTGTAACTGTGATGAGTGCTGATACAAACATTTCTTCCTTTTTCATGTCTTTGGGATATTCTGACTTGATGTTGGGAAGCAGCACTACTTCTGAAACTGCTGCTACAGGTAGCGTTTCACCGGACCTTTGGTTTGTTGGAATATATCCTGCATTTTTGAGGAAAATGATGAATTTCCTCAGAGGAAAGTGTATAAAAGTTAGCAAAATTTTGGTTGATTTTGATGTGGTTTCTAGGATGCAGTTCTGTTCCTCTTATTTCAGTGGGGTAGGACTGAGTCGGGAGGCAACTTCCATACCAGGCGAGTCCCATGTGTCTCCTAGTTCCACTGTGAATACATTGTGTAACCCCACTGTTTGTAGAATTAGTGGAAAGCCTGATGTTCTCCAAAAGAGACCCTGATTTTCGCTTGTTTCATTATTTCAAGTACAAAAAGAGACCCAGCCTTTTCAGTTTAAAAAATTGCAAAGGTTATAGGCTATCCCAAATTGAAATGTATAATAAAATGACTACTTATTACCTTTTTAAGAGATCTCTCCTTCATTGATTCATTGAGATTTTGCCATAGAAGTGTAATTCCTCTTAAGGCTAATAAAATAACGAGTAGGAGATAACCCAGCGTCTTTATTAGTACCACAGTACCAGCTAACAAAACTCCCTTGATTTCTTCCAAAATAGCTTAGATATTTGAAGATATTCCTTATTGTTTTAAAGAGCAAATGTCCAAACATCTTTCTTTTACTTGAATAAACAAAGCTACATGTGTATGTGATAAACCGAGATGCTGTTAAGTAAATGAGCAGTAGGAGATCCACAACCACTTCTGGGCCATAGTTTAATTGTTGCTTCTTTTGGGAGCATCTTTGGCATGCTGTGTCCCGTCTAGGTATAAAGTATAGTTTCTGACCAGAACTAGCTGGAATTTTCTTATTGTGGTTGAAAAACGCCAGTTCATTAGTTTGCATCAACGTGCTGCATCTTCGAAGGATTTCTCAGGTCCACAATTGAATTTCTGCTCAAAATGAAAGAGTTGCTTCTCTGCACTTCATTATGGACTGGTGATTATGAAATGCACCTGGGTCACTGGAGAGCTGCATTCAGATCCTTCCTCGCATATCTGATTTGAATCAGCTTCTTCAAATCAAGCTTCTCACATCCCAGGTGAGTGCTCTAATCACCATGCTTTGGCTCTTCCTGGGTGGGTCTCTTTAAGTTCCTGCTTCAGGGTATTCCAATTTAAATAATTGCTTAATTATTCCATGGGTCAGAAGAGGGCTGACTCTTTCCTTTAGCACTTAAGTGTGATGTGAGAGACAGCGTCTGGCTTCATTCTGTTGTGGAGTCTTGCACCTCGTGCTTCTGGGTATGACATGGTGGGAGCCTTCATGTTCTTAATGTTGTCTTGCTGGTGCTTTCCTTTGAAAAAAGGTTGCTGAAGGTATTGGATTAGTCTCAGGGGGGAATGAGGAAATTCTGAAACCTTCAAAGGATTTGTGTCATGGCAAAGTTGTTCCTTACTCAGCTTTATACCTTCCTAATCAAGTTCATAATCCAGTGATTAAGTTGGTGGTGGGGTTCATCTTGGCAATGCAAAGAGTGTTTGTCTCAAAATGGAGTTGTGTTGCCATCGTTTTGTTCAGTGGATTAAGTGTTTGAACAGAAGCTGTGAGCTGATTCCTGTGTCTCCCCGAGCGCTGTAGGAGGTGCAACAAGTGCAGGGTTCGACCCTTCTGCCGCAGGTGCCTCGGCTGGGCGCGCAGTGCAGGGGGCGTGGATGGTCTCTGTCTGGCCGAGCTGTGAGGTGGAGAGAAGTGCGATGTAAATGCTAACAGATGCCTTGGAGATACTGTGCGGTTACTGTGTCTTCCTCATGAGAGGAATTCGTCGCACCTGTGGAACTGGCAGGTTTCTCTGTTGGGGTTCCTTAGAAAGGAGAGGAAAAAAAACCGTCCTAATCTGTAGGAGGGGTATCCACAAAAGGAGGAAACCCTTCTTTCCTTAGAGACAGAAATACTCATTCTGATTGCTTCTGTCTCCTCTTTCATTCTTAACTTCTCTGGCAGCACAACTCTGGCAGATCCCATGCTGTATTGGTTGGTTCCCCTTCTGGCTGCTCTGCAATAGTGATGGATGGGAGCCAAGGGAATAAATATAGCTCTGAGTTCCAGTAGTAACCCCCTGCCAGACTTCTACACAAAAACCTGGGAGGTCACAGCGGGGAGAGGGAATGAGTGATATGGAGTTGGGGAGGGCTCAGATCAGACTCCTCCAGGAGAAGAGTGTTCCTGTGGTCCCAGAGGAGAGGGAAGGATGCTACAGGACCCTGCTTCTGCCTTCATTTCCATGCAGAATGAAGGGATCTGTAGATGCCTTTCAAAAGCAGTTACCATTGGCTGTGTGGTTTCCATCTGAGTTTATTAAATGTGAACATTTTTTGTATGTAAAAATAACTTCACCATTTTGTTATTTCCTTTTACGTATTTCACTCCGGTTGGAAAAATGAAATCAATCTAGTCAGCTTTTCATCAGTTTCTCTTTGGCTGTCACGCAGTTGCACAATGCTGCAGTGCTTGGCTAGCAAAAATGTTTACAACAAAAAATTGTTTTCAATGGGATTAAAAAAAGAATCATGGAAACATTTTTATTGGTCTTCAATTTTTGTGCAACTTTGATTTTTACAAGACCTAAACTACAGCAATGGTGTTTCTCTAATTTGATCTTAAGAAGTACACTGTGTTTTTCTATATACTTTTAAACTGTAGTCAAGACTCCACCCTCTGTCATAACAGTACAAGAAATAGTAGCCAGAATATTTCTTGGGAGCAGATTCAAATCCATGGAAATCCATGAGCTCCTTGTAGTTGACTTTCAAAGGTTTGAATGCAGCCCCTTAACCTCTGTGTGAATACCTGTTGTAGTTGGGTATAAGCCATTGTAATCATTTAGAACTGGTCTGAGTTAATCTGTGATGTAGCAGTGCTGTGAGGTTTTCCCCCACAGCTGAGGGGGATCTGGGGTCGTGTCTGCACCCCAGGTGTACCCTTCCTGCTGCTGGCACCCATGGAAATTTTACACATCACAAATGTATAAAACTGGGTCCTTGGTAGGTTAGTCGTAGTGAAATCCCAGGAGTAAAATATTGGCTGATGGTTCCCTTGCATGAGATCTCTTAAATTTTCTCTTAAAATTAATTTGTGATGAGTGAGTTTGGATTTTAATTAATTTTCCTTTATAGTACAAGTGGTGGGGGTGGCCCATGTTAGTGGCCATTGATGCTCCTTTATGAATATTTGGCCTCGGGCAGTCTGAGGCGGTGGTGTGGCTCTCCAGGGGCCTCTGCCCCCAGTAACTGAGGGGGGTCTTAGGCATCCAGAGCTTCTCTCCCTCACTTGTTTCCCACGCTGCCAGACTTGCCTTCATCAGTGTCACCCAGCTGCCACCACAACCCTGTTCTATAGGGACTTTCATGTACCTGTTGAGAAGTTAGTCTGTCTCATAAGGAGTTGTGAATTTCCCAGGCTGTAAATACTTCTGCTGTGCTTTCGTGATCAACATTCACTAACTAGAGACTTTAATGAATGTTGTAACGACCCAGTTCATAGATACGGTATCTTGTTTTCAGGTATGAGCTGGATGAGTCAAATGTACCTTGCTTCTGCTTAAAGTCATCATCACACAAGCCAAAAAAATCCCAAAACTGCTTGATAAATACGATATCCCAGCCTCTTTCAGACACCAACTGTTGATTGGCCACTCATGCTGTCACGATTCGGTTCTAACTCATTGATGTCACGGTATTAACCTTTTACTTACCAAATACAGCCTGTGCAGTGGATTCACACCCACCATTAAATTAGACATAACTTGGGTTTGATGAGATTTCTTTCCACAACAGAGGTTATCAGGCAGACTTTTTCTGTGATGTTGGGAAAGGCATTGTGATTTATGATTTACATTTTTAATAAAGCTGGCTGGCTTTGATAACTGGTCACACATGTAATGTACTGCAGTCTTCAGTGCCCTGTTGCTGGGATTAACATCTACAGTAGATTTGGTGCCTCTGTAAAAACAGTCTGGCCAGTCCGTAATCTTCAACTGCATGGCGCTTGGTCAGGTACCTTCTTCAGACAATATTGATGTTTTTGATCAGACGGGGACTGTTTTTCTGGGTGTGCTTTGCTTTGGTGAGATTTTTCTATTGGGAGCTTGGGCTTTTGAAGACGTGTTTCATATGTTTGAGTCAAATAAAATACTACCTAGCAGAGCAAAAGAGCCTCTCTTTTATGTTGATTCTTTACAAGTACAGATTTACAAATAAGTCCTCAGTTTTTATTGTTGCTTTTTGCTATAACATGTCATATATCTTTTACTAATTTTACTTTTATTCTTGCTTTAATAATATTTATTATGGAGCAAATGTTTTAATATTTAAAAAAATCATAGTACAGTTTTATAATTTCCTATTTTGTTCTTGAAAATACCCCTTCATTTCTTTTAACATGTCAGTAATCTCTGTGTTTCTCTGATGCTAGTGGTGGGGCTGAATGAGGCAGAGCAAACCAGAGATAAGTTAAAGGAGAGATGCTGGCGTGTTGTCAGCTACATCTGTGTATACCAGAGCAGGAGTCTGACTACAAAAACTATTCTTGGGGTCTCCCTGTGGGCACTAGGGAAACCTGTTTGGAGGAGCAGGGCTGGCTGATCCAGACAGAAATACTGAATGTGGCTTTTCAAGCTGGGTTTGAAGACGGCTTTTCCTGCTTTCATAATCTCCTCTGATTTGAAAAGGGAAAGTGATTTGGTTAAACTGAAGGTTCTGCAAGGCTTGGAAGCAGTTTGTACCTTCTTCTGGGTCCTAGGTGTTTCTCGGCAGCCTGCTTGCACAGCATGGCATTTATGCCTCTTGGTTACTTCCATTTAAGAATTGCCCCCTGTCGAGGTCGTTATTTAGTACTAGGGCAGCTTTTCTGTGCTGAATAGGGATCATTTATTCCTACAGAAATAAGAGGACTTAACCGCAGTGCACAATCAATATGCAAAACTCTACTAAGATAATTTGTATTTAAATGGGAACATTAATTCTAACCAATCCTCAGCCCTTATTTAGTCCAATCATTGCTGGACATCCAGGTGAAGAAGGCTCTTCTAACTTATTAGTTTATTATCAATGATATTGCCAATGCTTAAACCCTTCGATTAGGTAACCCGAGCACTGGTTATTCTATTAGGGCTTGCTGCTCTCCAGTGGAAATCCATAGTGGAACACCTATTGCCTGGTGCCCCATCCTTCTGTATGCAGTTTGGCAAGGGCACAAGGAGAACATAAATAATAATTATTGAAAAATAGTAATTTATAGGATGCTCACATGTATAATAGCTGCATGAGATGAAGGTACCTGTAGAATGAATACATATGCTTATTTTTAAGAAATATGTATGACAAGAATAAGAACTTTAAAGTGGTCTCCTCTTTTTATTACGTTTGATACTTTGTGGCTTGCATGCTTAGATTTTCCAAGGGAGGCTGTAGGTTAACAAAAGTTTCTGTAGGTTTTAGGTATTCCTTAGTGTTTGGGGGGAGGATTGTGTGTTCCGTCAGCTGTGACTAGTTTGTGGTTCTTTATCATTTGTTTCATGAGCCATCTTTTGGTTTTATAAACATGACGTTCAAATACACGTAAAGAGTATCAATTGAAGCTGTTCAGAGAAGAACCTTATTGGTCTGGTGTTACACTCTACCCATGCTGCCTCAGTTGATCTTACACCGAGCATTTCTGTAGTAGCGTTTGATCCTGAATTAGCGTGGAATCAGTGTGTTGAAACATGTGCTTAGATGTTTTGCTAAAACTAAATGTCAGAGCATCTCCTTCGGTCTGTGCTGAACCAGGCCCTCTGCAGTTGGGAAAAGCTACAGCAATGGAGAACTCGGGTCACAGTTTTGTTTATTTTAAGAGTTGGGTGTTGCAGAGTTCGGAACACCTGCAATGAGCAGTATTAGATCATCTTTTTTTTTTTTTTTAATCTGTTTCTTCCACCATCAATCCATATGATTGCAAAAGTCACATGTGGTCTTATAGTTGTTTACTATTACTGGTGTAATAGTTCTTTAAAAAATATGGTTCAGAGGAAGACTGGCTTTTCATACCTCAGCTATAGTCTTATATTTAGAAAAAGATGCATTGCATATAAACAAATACAGCATTAATGTATATGTACACTTTTGTAAATGTAAGGTCATGTCACAGAACGTTGCTTCTTTGTGAAGAGTAGGAAAGATGCTTTTGGCACTGTTCCACCATCTCCTTCCAGCAGTGGAACCTCTCCAGATGTGGGGCCATTCCCATTGCCCATGACTCTCGGCTGTGAAGCAGGTCCGGCGAGGGTCACCTGGCTTAGGGCCTCACCAGCTACAGGAGAGGACGTGTGGAAGGCAGAAGTCTTGTAAGGAATTTTATATCACCACACACGGGTGATGGAGACAAAAAAGGTGTAGTGATTAGCCAAGACTCAGGCAGGAGCTTGAATTCTGGTGCTTGCTCCTGTGTTGGTGAGGTAGAACATCAGAGTTGTAGGGCCTGCAAACCATGGAAGGTCCAAATTGAAGGCCCAAGTGAGAAAGGGGAAGGTGGAGAAAGGATGGGAGAACAGCCTTGTAGTCTATCCCAGGAGAGTGCTATCCTCTGTGCATCTGGATCGGAGCAGTCTGCAGCCATATAAAATAGCTCTTACACTCTCACAGGTTGTTCTGAACTAATATTTGCTATTTTAATTTTCTTTGCAGACCTTGATATCAAAGTCATTGCACTTCCACTTCTTGTTGGAACTCCTGGTAAAATAAGAGGTCTATACTAAATATTGAAGAATTAACCTTAACAGAAGGGAAAATTAACATGCTAAATATCCTAAGTAACGATATAAACAAGGTGCCGTGTCATTCTGCCCACCAAAGGCTAAGAGCCCTCTCTTGTCCAAAACCAGATTATGTTCCTCATCTCTCTAATGGCACTGTTAGCAAATTCATATTGGAAACCAAGACCTTATTTGTGATCCTGCTTCTCCTTTGGGGCTGATATCAAAGTGCAGGCACAGTATAAAACTTCAGAAAGAGGGCAAATATCTGGTAGCTTTAGCCCAGGATTAGCAGTTAGGACTCTTGAGTGTCATCTGAACATTGATTATTTGTCAGATAATGCAATTACATTTAATGGAGGGCAGTGCTTGGGAGGTGCACAGTTTAACTAGCACGTTGGGTTTTATGCACTATACGGTGTTCGCAGTCACAGTGGAAGCGTAAGTGACATTTGACGCTCAGTTGCACTGAGACTTTTCCAGAGCGGCTGCGTATCCCAACACTGACAAAACCCATAAAAAGCCTGCTCTGTGCTCCTTGCTACCAGTGTTGTTTACACTCTTGCCGAGAGGCGGAGGCTGCAGAGGAGAGAGGCGTTGGAGGATGGTGGTGTGTGTTGTGTGCCTGTCAGTGAGCTGAGACACTTGCTATTGACTGTGACATGTCACTTACGTGAAACCATGCAGCGCTGCTGCAGCTGGGGGCACAGCATAGGTTATGCAGCAAATTGCACTCTGTTTCATCTGACAGAGCCACCGAGAGAAGCTGGAGGCTGAGCAAGCCTCCAGACTTCAGAGATTCCCGTTAAAAGAAAGGAAGAAAAGGTGTGCCTAAGATGGTTTGAAGTAAAACGGAGAAGGGTCCTGTCCCTGCATGAATCCGATAACAACAGGGAGGACTAGACTACCTCCTTAACGAAGTGTATAAGTAGTGATGGAGTAGAATTCTTGCCTCTGTTTTCCCTGTTGGCTTTATGGTCCAACAAGAAAGCTTGGCTCCCTTCAGTCCTGGGGACTTTTACCATTGAGTTAATGGAACCAAGGTTTCATCTTCAAGAAGGAGCTGAAAACTTGTTGGCTTTGCTCCCCCCATGGGCTGCATGCTGATTCCTGCTCCTCCTGAATGTAACATCAGTTGTTCCTGTGATGTCCTAGGAAAACTCTTCCTGCTCAAAAAACCTAACGCTGGTAGTCTGACATACTTATTTTCTTCAGTGGCACAACCTGATGTCTTCTCTGCACCCGAAAAATGCCTCTGAGTTTTGGTGTCCTGGGACTTGCCTGGGCACCTCTCTAACGCCCTTCAGGCAGCCGTGCTGCCAGTCCTGCCTCGGCCGTGCCTGGATTTGTGTTGAGTCCCTTAGGTTGTCACCTGTCGGCAGAATAGTTCATGATTTTCTTTCATGGTAACAGTCAGAAGTGCCACGTGTACTAAATGCTCTGCTATCACAGCTACAGCTGTAATGAAAATGCTTTGTCACACAAATGTAAATTGGATCAGGTATCTGAATGGGTTTGTTTGTGATGCAGTACTTGGCTCAGGCTTGTTTTAGACTTTGAGCATCAAAGGGATAGCCTTGACTTCAGTGACACTGAGATCTCCCAACTGCATTTGCATGTTCCATCCTGGAAGGGGCTTCTGAGGTTGTCACGATTTCCACTATTGTGAGCTGAGGTCTTCCAAGAACGGCTGCCTTACACGGGGAATTCAAGCCCTTTATCTGAACATCTTCTGTTAAACAACAAACCAGCCCAAACCCTGAGGAGGTCAGTTCGGGCTGAGCTTCTAAAGTGGTCCTGAGTTTCACTTGCAGACACCCGGTGGATTCCAGTTGGTGACTGGGTTGTGAATCTGAGCAATGGATGCTGGTTTGCTTTGGCTGTTAGTGACTGTACAACCAGAAGTAGTAGATTTGAGTAGAAACTGAAAGGGGGAGATGGAAGTCTTAACACATCCAGCGCACCTTGGAAATCTACGGCTTATGCCTTGTCCCATCTGTAAGACTGAAAGAAATGTTTCTCTTAACATGAAATTAAGCAGCATTGTCAATGTGTTTCATTTTTTTTTTTAAATTCAAATCTATAGGATATATTTGAGTATTTGTGTAAGCACTCAAAGAACTTTGGTAATGGAGTACAGTTTTGAAACCCTGAGGGGGATGGCCAGCAGTGGCAAGGTGTGTGGATGAACACTGCTGTGGTGCACACAGATAATTCCTGTTTTCATAGGACTCGATAGTTGGCAGGGGACTAATCACAGACTCGGCTGAGGAAAGTGACTGCACCTGGCTGAGATGCCGCTGGAAGCTTTACTCTCTCAAAGATGCTTGTGTCTGGGTGCTGCCTACTCTATAAGTGTTACCCCTTTCTTGTGCCCTTGGGCTTAGTTGTGGTAAAGAGCTGAAAAACATGAGATCATCGCTGTTTGGGCAAGTGCTGTCTGTATGTAGATGTGAATAGCTTTGAAGGCTGCTCCTGCATGCGAGCTGCTTTGGTTATTTGAGGATGGTTTTGAATCCAATTGCTGAATCATTGCTCGCACTTCATAGCTTGTGCTGTGTATGTTTTATAGATGAGAATATTGCTTTACACTTATTTTTAACCTCTGCCTGCATTCATCTGGTAGCTTCTGCAATGGGAGAGAAATTGAATGTTGAGTTCTGTGCAAGAAAGTTCTTTTATGAAAAGATTCTGAAGTCTGGTGCTTCATTGGTGCAAGCTGGTGGAGCACCGGGCATGTTTTACAACTGGAACTGTGCTTTCATCTGCTGTCGGTGCCGTACGCTGGAACAGGAGCACACAGAAGCCGTTGAAGGGCTGAGCCTCCTGTAATTCAACACATCCTTGGTTTAAAAATAGTTAAGTGAATTGTATTAAACAATTGTAAACATTACAAATGGTCATCTAAAACAAACAGTAATTGTAACTTAGAAAGAAGATACTGAAATATAATTGAAGGAGGAGTAAAAGCCAAACAAACAATGCCTATCCCTCAAACTGGTAAAATGTCAGTACGTTTAATGTTGAAACCCCAAATTTTTATAGTTCTTTAAGCTACCATGTAAAATTTCAGAACAGTGTAGGTTAAAAATATGTAATTTATTACCTCCATCCCTTTGAATACCTGCTTTCCGAAACTTGAAAGCTACGTGTAGTGTGACTTCCGCAGTGCAAAAGGCTTTTCAGTTCCATCCAGTGCCTAGAAATTCGTTATGTGATCAGCTATATAAATAGGCTTATTGTTTAGAAAGTGTTGAAAATGAAGTCTGTCCTGTAGCCATTTCTTTCTCTTATTAAATTTTTAAAGACATATTTCAAACCCAAACAAACCAGTTCCAAAGGGGCCTAATTTTCTTCTGTTCCTCCCGAAATGTACAGTATGTTCTAAGAATTTGGCCTCCAGTTAGGCGAGGGGGGAGGCTTGCATTAGGAAGCACAGTCTGGCAAAGCATGTAGTTTTTGTTAAGAAACAGTGAACGATATAATAATCATGAAGGACATCTACAGTGTAATGACAGTTATATGTTTTTCAAAGGAAAATGCAAACAATAGGTAGAAGAAAGTAAAATCAATAAAGGGACATTGTATGAATATATCTGGTCCATTAGTTACAAGGAAATCTATTCTGTTCAATCTGAAATCACATTCAGCTTATGAGGGGGATAAATAAAAATGTTGGGTCCCAGTTATGTAGTCTTTTCTCCTTTCGAGCTTAATGGCAACTTTGGATGAAATGGGACATCAGGATTAAAGCCCAAATTAATCCCTGTGTAGCACGATTTTCATCACCCTTGCTTCCAGATAGGTTATTTCCACTGAGTAAAATCATTGAAGACCATTTGCATTGTGTGCTCAGCTGCAAGCCCCTATGTTCTAGGGGAAAAATCATCATGAATAGAATATCCTTCAGCTGGGAAGTGGGAATGCTGGTGCACTGGTTATGTTTTGTACCTGAAAACTTGTGCTAGACGTTTGCTTGGTTACCTCCTGTCTATCCTTCCTTCCTCCTGTTACAAGTGTTGTGTGGTTTGGACAGAAAGGTGTTTTGTGGGAGACTGCGTGGCCATGGTTCCCCAAAGCCTAAAATTTACAAGGGACAACTGATTTCCCTGCTGGAATTTCTGATCCTATGTGCCAATTGTTGGCTGATTAAGGTCAATGATAGCACTTATTCAGTACTTTTTATTGACTTGGATCATGTGGTAGAAGTGATTGATTTAAGCACAGGATGGCTAATGTTCTATTGTGGCTCTTCCTTCTGTAGAACCAGGTTTTACCTGACCAGCAGTTATTTATACTGTACTTAAAAGCAATTAATTTTTTCCCTTACAGGTAATGGTGCCATTGCGTACATTTGGAATTCCATATTTCACTCAGTGGAGAGTGTTTTTGCCAATGTCGGATGTACTCATTGTTTCTAGAGATCTTAGGGTAGGCTCAGATTGTGAATAGCAGATAATAACATGCAGTGTGTATTATTGATGTTGTCTTAATTGTCTTATTGACAACTCGCTTGCACTTGAAGAGGCATGCTAATATCAGATGTTTTATGAGAGTGCATATATTTTCATGACTGGAAGCCATAGCTACAAAATGATTTAAAAAGCACACAACTATTACTCATTAAACCACATAGAATTTTTTTAAATGCGCTTCTGGATCCCCATTCCGCACCATCATGGTTTGGTTTTGTTAATATTGTCTCCCCACACAATTTTCCTTTCCCGGTCCCTAATTAAGCTACGCATCGATATTTGGTGTGGAATTGGCTCCTAAGCAAAGCACCTTGCACCACCAGCATTACCTGAAAAAAAACAGCTGATAGGAACAGAAAGTGACAAGCCTGGATACAGGAAGATGCCTACTTATAGGGAAAATACAAGCTATTTGTCTCTGCAGTGGTAGGAGGGAGTGTAGAAGAGAGTGCACTATGTACTGCCTGAAATGATAAAAAAAACCTAGTTATGAATATATTAATTGTGCTGTTCTGGTGAAGTAGGTTCATTAAGATGTTGGAATGCTGTACTTACTGTTGGTCGCTTCTAGAGACCTGTGAATTAACTTGTGGCATTGTTAAAAGTTAAAATCAATGAAAATATAACTCCAGCGTGTATCAGCATGGGCTGACAGATGTAGGCAAGCAATAAGGAAAAGCTCTTGCTGGGAATGATTGTAGCCTGAAGTATTCTGTATATGAATGATCAAACACACTTCAGATTTCTCTTTTAGAAAAACCTCCAGTTTGGATGTTTGCGCCTCCCCGTGTGTCGGTCAGTGTGCAAGAACCCATCGCTGACACTGCACCTGTCAGTGCTCTCTGGGTGCTGGTGTTCCCCTTGCCTGTCAGGTCTCCGTTGGGGACTGTTGGCTTCCAGTCCTGTTTGAAACACAAACCCCTGTGTTCCTGTGCGGCTGTGAAATGCATCAAGGCAGAATTTAATGTAAACTCTGCATGTCCTTCCCACCCCTTCTTTTTCTGCTAATGTTACTGTTAATGCTACTGCTCTGCTAATGTTTCTGCCCAGGAGATGAATAATCTGGTTCTGCTCACAGATATCTCACTTCGCCTTCAGATTTTGTTTTCCTGAGATTTAAGGACCATAAATGCATTCTGCAAAATACTTTTTAAAAAATGGCCATTGCTGGTACCTGTGTTCTCCCTCCCTTCAGCCAGTTCTGCATTGCTTTTGCAGTTAAACTTTGTCATGCATCTTGAGGGCAGTACTTGTAATTCTCCTGTCTAAGTGGACCTCTGCGATCAGGTGTTTTGCTAAGGGTCTTGGCAAGCTTCTAACTTTTTGCCACAGTTACAACACTTCAATTTCACCTCGATAAATCAGGACAAGATCTGACTCCTGGCGCTTCTGTAAGAGGGCAAATGAGGAACATATATAAAAAATATAGTAAAGAATTGTTTTTCTATTCAGAGTGCCCTTTTAGATAAATAGTCTAGATTTGGGGGCAAATTCTGTCTGGTAGAACGTCCCACTGCTGCCAAAACACTGGTACCATCTGGCTCTAAAGCATTTGAATCCAAAGGTTTCAGCGTTGATCCTCTAGGTTCCTGTAGCACTTTCTCTTCTCTGTTTTATTATTTTTTTCAACAGGCAAAAGAGCTGTTGCTGGGAGGAAGAGAGAACAGTGAAGGTGTGCTATAAACCCTAGTGCAGGGCACCCATAGAAATAGGTTCCAGGAGGCAGTGGTGTTGAAGAGCTCCGAAGTGACCTCTGCATACTGTTCTCCTGCATTGCGTGTGTGCGGATTGGCCGTATCTGAGGATCTTGTGCTTGATTTCTAAAATAGATCAAGTAGCGGATGCCTGGAGCAAAAGGTGTCCATCTGTGAAATATGAGCTTGAATGACCATAATATGAGGAAAAAAAATGGATGACACCTGAAAATAAAAGTTGTTGATAAAGCGCTGGGCAGAGCTTCATTCTCAATTCTTTTTCTGACTTTCATGTGATCTTGGGAAACTGATTAGAAGGCAGTTTTTACAAGTGTCAAGCACCTGTTGCTACTGATGAGTGTTGTGGGTGCAGCAGTGGCATTTGTTGCCTCTGAAGACCAGGCAGTGCTGTCTTAGAGGTTGCAGAAGGTTTTTTGCAACCTCTAAGAAACATTATGATTTTTTTTGATGAGAAGTGTATCATTATACCTTTGTTTTAAAAATTTAATAAAAAAATGAAGAGGGCCTTGTCTGTGGCTGAATGAGTTTAGATGGAGGCACATCATGCGTGTTTGCAGGGTGGTAACTGTGATTGGTGTGAAAGCAATGCCCTCGCGCTGGGGCTGTCGCCCATCTCGCCCATCCTTCCCTGATGCTGGCAGCAGGAGGTGCTGGTCAGGGAGGCCAAGTGAGCCCGCGTGCTTTCAGTGGCCCATTTCCAATTCACAATATCCTTGTACCCACAGCTGTTGGATACGTGGGATACATCAGGTAGAGTGCGTCCTAATCCTGGTCATTTCGGTGGACTGTCAATTCCAAGATTTCTCTTCTACACTACATGCCACTTCCACTTTCAGTGTTCTACCTGGTGTTTAGATTACTCTCCACAGATGTTAATTCCTACTATTTTTCCTCTTTCGATATTCATCTACCGTATTTTTGCTCACTTTGGCTGGGTTGAAGCACAGAGTCGCCACCTCAAGTTTACCCTCCAGCCATAGTCGTGTCTTTGAACAGCCCAGCCACTGATCGCTCCCTAACCAAAGCAGTTTTTCTTGACCTTTTGAGATGCTGTTTCAGTTGCCATCACGTAGAAACCTGTGCAGCAAATTCTTCTTTGATACCATCCCCCAGAGATTTGCAAACGGATTCTGTGCTTGTTGATTTTGCTCTTGAAAAGTGCTCCTGGTTGCTGGTTAAATATTGTGGTTACAGAAGAGCTGGCAGCAAGTGAGCCTAGGCCTTTAGAGAAAGCTGAACTCTTCATACGTGCTGGTTAGCCGTGGAAATTGACTTCCCGTTTGGCTGGCTGTCTAGAGAGGCACGCTAGAAGTTTCCCACGTAGATTGTTTGATGCAGGCCCCCCAGTGAAATGGTTCAGCTCTGAGGAGACCAGCTCTGCATTGCCACAGTAGTTTTTTTCTGGTCTGGGAGCTGCATTTCCACAGGAGTGAAACTTCATGGTATCGGCCGTAATCGGGTTGAGTGGCCTTTGCCTTTTTGGGAGAGCTCTGGTTCCCTGTTTGCAGGGTTTTGATTCATGAGCCGCTGTACGTGGAGACGGTTGCCTCAGGTAGGGAGAGGGTTGCATTGCTGTCTGTGTGGGGCTGGAAACTCCCAGCTAGAGACAGCTGCTGGGCACGTGGAGTCTCACAGGAGAGCATATCAGGCAGTCAGATAGGAACTGTTAAGTGTGATTTTTGCTCCAACAGTGAATTTCGATACCTCTCTATTTGAGTTGCTGCGAGGTTAACGCTGTTCTTCAAAGTCTCTGGCCTATTGGCTAAAAAGCTCACTTGCAACGTTCCCTGTGCTAGGAGATGGAGAGAGGGCAGAATCGATGCTACCTGCCAGGACCAGTGGAGCGCAACATGCTCCAGTTACATCACCTTCTATTTGTGAAGTGTTACCTTGGTTGACATGGACAAGAGAAGTAGCCCCCTCCAGCACTGACATCTTTAGTGTCTATAACTCGAGTGAAAAGACAGAGTGCTCTAGTTACAGTTATTAATTACAGTTTTATTCTGGGAGCCAGTGAGTGGTGGGTTAGGCTTGGGTACATCTTGGATCTTGAGGCAAGACCTTGTTTGTCCCTTTAAGACCATCCTATGGTTATTTATGTTGTGGGAGTATCTCAAAGAAATGAAAGTACAGATCTGTTGTTTAACGTGAATCAGAATTAAATGCTTATGATGTTCTGGTTGAAACTTCTCTGTGATTTGTAGGACCAGCCCACAGAAATTGTTCATGTTCCCTCCTGAAAAGGGATCACTCTGTATTGTTCCATTTACCATACTTCTTATAATGTGTCATCTTGCTTTGGTTAATGTTTGTTGAAATTTTAGATACTAAACTTATTGAGAAAACTGGTGAAAAGAATAGGTGAGATTTTTCGGTGAGATTTTTTCAGAACTGCTGTGGGGTCGACAGGTGTTTGAAGTGCTGCCTTCTTATGCTGTTTTCCCACCTATTCTTCTTCCAGGTGTCCTTTTCTTATCCAAACTAGGACAATCTAGGCTTGTGGTTTGTTAAAAAAGTAGGACTATTGGTAGAGGGATCTCCCCTTGCCTAAATTAAACTGAAGTTGCCAGGCTTATGTTGCATCCCTGAGATCATCATTCCTCTGCCACTGTCACTGGTGGAGTCAGGCTGATATGCAGTAGGCAGTGTAGAGTGCTGGTATCCTGATACTTAATTTTTGTGGTAGTCTATATTGTTATCTAAGGGAAAAGTCTGGCAATGAAATTTGTAAATCAGCTGGTCTGACACAGTGGGAGCTAAGGGTTTTGGTCCAAGAACTGAGCTTGCATCACTTAATGGTTGAGGGAACTGATTGACTGGCTGATTTAAAGATAGCTTATTGCAGCAGCTCCTGCTGCCTTCTGGGTCCTTGGGAGCACTCCAGAGAGCTGACTTCATCCCCACATGGGGATAAAGGTTGCAAGATGAAGAAGATGGGAAATCTTAGCTTTTGTGTATGGGGATGGAGCAGAGGCAAGGCAGGGGAAGATGTCAAGAGTTTCTCTGGAAGATTATGATGGTGTGGGGTAGAAGTATTTCGCTGGCACAGAGGGTGTTAGCCTCAGCTTGAGAAATCAAATTTGAGCCTGTCTACTCTGTTGAACATTCCTGCTGTAATTAAAGGTGTCAGACTATGACCTTTAGTATTCTAAGAAAAGGAAAAATTGTTACCTTAAGGAATTTCCCATACCTTGAACCAGAACAGAATTCACAGCTATGTTCTGGAATTATCTTGGTCCTTGGAGACGGAGAACCTCCTCAAAATTTACTGCTCTGGGTAGCTGCTTCTTAAGTAGCTTTAGTGGTTGTTTCTATGGTTAGACAAATTGGTGACCTTTTGGAGAGCATCATGTTATCAAACGGACCAATCAACTCTTTAGCAAATGTATAAGATTCATCTTCATTTAAGTATCTACATGTAGAGTGAAATTGAATGCGTGTCTAATACATAGATTTCGCATTGCATTTGCCAAAGAGGACATTTATTTGCGGCGTCTGATTCTTGGAAAAATAATCCTCAGAGACATAGGACTTGATTTCCTGAGCACAGCTATTGTTGCATTTTATAATGAAAAGTAAGTGCTTGGCTCTTCTGGGAATCAATATGCGGATGGTTCAAAATTAGCCTCCAAAATTTTGAGCGTTCTGATATGAATGGTTAAAGTATTAAAATTAAGACTATCCAAAGTAGAAAACAAAGGTCTCCAGTACTCAAATGCGCTCATATGCAGACATACAATTAATATAATGGATTAAAATCCAACTCTGCTAAAACTGGAAAACAGACCCTGTAGAAGGTAGGGGAGCTTGTCTTCAAAAGTTGGTTAGTGCTTAAGGTGACAGAAAATTAATGCATGTGAATGACGGTTGTTCCTGAGAGAGTCATCAGATGGAGTTATGAAAAGTCTCCTTTCCTTGAATCCTGCTTAGGAAACTTGTTATAATTATTTGATAGAGCAAGATGGACAATTGCCCCAGGTAGGTCTGGGGTTTGACCTCTGCCACAAATGACTGTGAGGAGCCGTGCTCCTCAGTACCTCTCTGATTGAATTTCTGTACAGGATGACACCAGAGTGGCTAAATCTCCCTTTCCATTGTCTTGCAGCCCTTTTTCTCTGCTGGTAGATCTAGAGAGATTAGGAATGCAGGACACAACATCAGTATGTACAAAGTTTGTATCAAATAAAAGGATTCAGTTTTCTGCCAAGTTGGGGTTTAACCTCTCCTAGCTCCCGAGTTGTGCATAATTAATGAATTTTCAATATCTTCCAGCATTTGACTTTCAGAATTCTCTCCCAGAATTAATCTTAAAGATGTTTCAGGATTCTGCCTTCAGGAAGACAACTTGCTTTTAGCTCATGCCATAATTTTTGGTTTCAGTTTTTGGATGTCATGTATCACTCTGATTAAATGTCTCTTTCTTGCAGAAGGCTATTCTCATAGGAAAAAAATCAAGCCATTATCTCACAAATGTGTGGCAGTCGGTGCGAGCATGGCTGGTATATTTTTAATGGCAGCAATCTCTTCCATTTTGTTGCATGTGAACAAAACCTCTTGCCTGCTTTATATCATCAAAGAGCTTGTCCAGATTTGGCGGTTTTAGGTTGGGTAATATTATGATGGACGAGTTGACAGTTCATTAAACCAAAGATTTTTTCCATCCACAATAGTCTGTCTTCTGTGTATTTGCTATTATTAAAGCCTGCACAATAGCATCTGTAAATAAGACATGCCTTTCCTCTCCACTAGCATCGACAACGGATGGTGGATGCCTACTTGCAGAAATAAAGCTAGAGTCCTGCTGAGCTAACTTTTAATTCAACAACACAGTGTGTATAAGTACACTAGTGCCATTGTGACAGAATGAGTTTCTTCTATTAAAGCAGCATTACTGCCCCTGATACTCTTGCCTGTTGAATATACTCCGATACAAACCATTCTTGTTATTCCTCGTAGTGATTCAGGAGCCACCGGGTTGTGAGGGCGAGGTGTGACCTGTGCAGTTTCACATGCAGTAGCTGGCTTCCCAGCTTGTTGAGCCACTGTGATGTTTGGGATGCACATTCTTTGAAGATTACTTCTAAAGAAAGGCATCCAAATCCTTAATTTGAGATTCTGTCTATTCCTGTGGTGTTTACATTCCAGCATGGCAGAACATCACTGAGAAAAGGAAAAGATGAGAATGCACTTAAAAAAGGGCTTCGCAAAACAGGTCTCCTTCAAAGCATCGCAGCCCTCCACCTCCTCCCCTCTCGTAAAGATCGGGATGACTGTTTTGTGCAGGAAAGAATATATGTTAGTAGGCGACTTTCCAGTTTGCCACAGTGCTTTTGGGTAGGGAGCCATCACCCTGGAGGGCTTGGAGAGGGGCTTTTCCATGGCTGGAGTGATATTGTTTTACATGAATGCAGCTGCAAAGTTACTCGCTTCTGTTTTTCCCTCTGTTATCTTGCTGTTACTGTTTTTACTTGCTCCTTAAACTCCAAGCACCTCTTCTTCCAGCCTGTTTGCTTGTGTGGAGTTTTCTTTTTTAAGTTTCGACTGCATAATAAAAGGATCAAATATGTAAAATTGCTCGCATGTTACTTTATTAAATGCATTTGCAGGAGAATGGGAATAGTTACTGTGTGGCTTTCTTGTAGGGTTGAATCTTCCAATTGTTTGGTTTTGAATTCACTCTACTTAAAATATGCAGCATATTTTTTTTTTTTTTTATTTTGTGTGAATATGGCGTTCATTAAAGGCACTAATAACAAAGGCTACAGCTTGGCACGGCGCGCCTGTTATGCAAGCTTTCCCACACGCAGTCCTGCCAGTACCCCTCGATTCTGACCTGCAATAATACCCTCGCTATTCTAGTCGGGGCCTCGCCTGAGCCGCGGCTGCAGGCTCTGTCAGAGCATCTGCGTGGGATTGTTGTGATTTAAGCAGGCGAGGGAGTGAGACTCTCTTTTACTTCTGACCTTACGCTAAGTCATAGGTATTTTTATTAACTATTTGAGCAAGGGATTTCTTTAATGAAGCAGAGGCAATGGCTGCAACAGCAGCAGTAAAAAAGGAAATGATGAACAATTTTGAGCCACGCTCAACCCCTGTGTTTGGTTGGGAAGGTAATGATTTAGAAAATTCATATGCCGATTCAATTGTTGCTACCTTTAAGAAATTTTGAGCACACCTCTGGGTGAATGAGTCCCTGTCCCTGTTTGTTTCCAGCAAGTATTTAAAGGATGCAGAAGGGTGACTTGTTTTTGGAATATAATTTATCTTAATAAAGATGGCATCAGACACTCGGTCATTGCTGCAGTGTAGCAGCAGGAGTGAGAGGATCAATGCCTTGGAAGGATTTGTGCCCTTAGAACTGTAAGGGCTTTGTGTTTTTGGTTTTTTTTTTTTCCTCAGGGATGTCAATAATTTAAAGTAACTTTAGTGACTATTCAGTGAACGATCAGCAACATGTGGTATGTACGCTCTGATGAAGAGCAGCGCTTTACATGCAGACAATGCAAATAAGCATTCCAGCAAGCAAACCAGATTCACTTACACACACACGAATCCAAGATACCAGTAAAGCATTAATTTTGAGATTAAAAATAGCCTTTCTGCTACCCAAGCACCTATGTAACGCTGCTCCTGTCCTTTAAAAAACAGTTTTATGAAGGAGCAGTTGAACCAAAATTGAAAAAAGGAGGCATGTAGCCTTTCAGGCTACGATGATTAGTATTAAGATGAGTTGCACTTTAGCTAGGCTGAAACTTGTTCGTAACAGAATGTTAAATACTTACTGAAAAGAAAGATTATGTCTATCTAGTTACACCATTCCTTGATATATGCACCATGTCAGAGTGCCATTGTCTCCTGGGTAAAGACTGAGAGTTCAAATACCCACTATCTCTCCCCTGGTGCTCCAAATGCTCTGCTTTGAAGTTTTTATAATCCATCTGTCATCTTCTAGCAGGGAGGGCACATGTTCTGTACCACTCAATTATAGAATTCTCTTTTGCCAGCTACAATGAGACAGGAAAGAATGTTATGGGTGGTTGAGAGAAACTGTCAGATATACTAAATTCCTGGGATTCATATGGATGATGTTATTCCAGTGTAGGAACACAGCGTGTGTTATTGTTAAAATGTATTAAGGATACAGCTTGCATTGTACAGTTCAAGCATTTTGATATTTGCATAGTTTTGTTAATATTTGATTTTTATTTAAAAAAAGGGAAGCAGCCAAACAGTCTGAGGTTTGATCATGTCATTTGTTTTGGGCAGCAAGAAGTGACCAAATATGCCTATAGTTTGGAATATCAGAAATCACTGTGGTTTCTGTTACACCAGTGAAAGGGGAAAATTGCATTCTTTTTGTGTAGGAGCTGCGGAGCAGTGGCAGTGTTTATAGACCGGTAATATTTGCCATACCAATTGTTTGTATTATGATATGAACTGAAGGCCTGAAAATTATATGTGCTACCATCTGGTGAAAACAGAAGTAGCATTTCATGATGTGGTGCGTATAAACAATAGGAGCAGTGTGCTCGGAAAGTATAGTTAATATTTTGCTTAAAGAAATCTACCTTCTACGGCCCTGGCTGGTTTGATAGCACGCTGGCTTTTCATGCACTCAGTCCCTGGGGTGATTTAATTTGTTGCCTTATGTGCAATGAGTTTGATGATCTCAGCTGAGTCTCCAGTAGATATTAATTCGTGGTGTAAGACATCCCACCTAGTTTTGCAGAGACTGGCATCGTTCTAAACCGGTGTGCTTTGCTCAGGCTAGGGTCAGGATGCATTGTAGCTGAAATTAGTGGAGTAGTAGTTTTTCAGGGCAGCTTTATGGCATCGGTACCTGCAAGTGTTGGTTTTTACACAAATGCACGTTCTGGCATGAGCCAACCAGCCACCGTCAAGTCCAGTTTTAAACGTGCACCTTTATAGGATCCCTTTAAAGCTCGGGCAGTGGATGAGGGGCTGCAAGAGCCTCCAGATGGTACCGACCCCTTCGTAAGCTGAAATTGAACTCCAGCAAATGTGTTCTGAGCAGCCAGTGAGACAACCCTTTGCTCGGACCTATCTGCAGTATAAATACATCCTCCTTTTCCAAACAAACAGGAATCCTGCCATTTCTGGAACCTGCAGACTGCTTTCAAATAAAACTTACTGTCGTGGCTTGCTGTTTTGCAGCCTGTCGCCTCTGTTGAGTCTGCTGTGCAGAGGGGAGGGCTGGGGGCAGTGGGATGGAAATGTCCCTTTGGGTTAAGGAGACAGAAAGATCGTCCTGTGGTAGAATTTTGGTAATCTGATCCCCAGATCTGTTTGGGCTGGGAGCAGAAGGCAATATCTTTGTTTGTCTGACCTGGGCTGGTTACAGTAAAAACAGAAATAATGCTTAAAATGGTTCCAGTGGAGAAACTTAATGAATCGGAGAAACCACGATCCAAGATGAGAGGGTCCTTGCCTGTGGGGAGCAGGAGCACTGGTCAGGAGCCATTCTGAAGGCGATGCCTTGGTTGCTGCACTTCACTTGGGTTACATTTACTCACCTGGAGCTGACCAGCAGTGGTGTCTTCTTTCCACCGGCTGTTGTCACCAGCCTCCTGATGCTGCAGACAAATGAGAAGCGTTCAGGATCAGGCTCTCCGTGGTCCCTTGTCCTCAGCAGTAGATGTGCCCACAGGTGTCTCAAGGGGAGGTGGTCGTGGAGCACTCCAGGAGCCTGGTGTGCAGAGCAGCAGTGGGACGGGGCCGTTCTTGGGGGTGAGAATGTCACTTAATGAGGTTGGCCCGAAGATGGCCTGTTGGGAGTGACCTGCACTGGCTGCTGTGGCCAAGCTACTGACCACAGGTGGGAACTGCCCACATGCACCCAGTGACCAGCAGTTTCCACAGCCTCTTAGCTCTTAAATTGCTAGGCTCTTATTAATGTTTTGTGGTTGATCTGTCAGTCGTTACTTGTCTGTTGTTCCTGTTAGCCTTGAGTTAGCTGGAACTTAACACCTGGAGCTGGGAGACAGAAGCTCACTTCTGTTTTCAGTCGTATCACCTGGAGGAACTAGGTATTTTCTGCCTATATTTATATAACTGCCAATGCCAGTTTTGAAAAACATTGCCACTAACTGGAAGTTTGCTTTTATATATGTGCTTTACCTTTAGTATGTTTATCTAACCTGCATATCAGCAAGGAACTAATCCCGTACTGTGATGTTTTAGTTGTGCATAGTAGGATTGTTTAAGTTCAAACTATAGTTTTTAAAGTTTTGCTTGCTCTGTTATTTGTCTTTTCTTCCCTTGCCTGGCTCTTCTTGCTCATCTTCCATTATTTCTATTTAGCAACTATTTTCATTTCTTCCTCTTTCTTCTTACATTCTCCCTCTATCTTACAGGTGTATGCTAGCAGTAGAAGCCCCACTTGGAAGATTTTCAGTGAAGAACAGAGTGGTTAGGTCTTAAAATGAACTTCATCATTGAAAATAAAGTGCAGATTGCAGCTTGAGGCCCTGGTGGAACCTAGAGAGAGTGAAAGCCTTTGCGTTTCCTCTCTGGCTTTCCCTGGGTCTCCTAACCTGGGCTTTGAGGGTGTAAAACCTGCTGCCCCACTGCTGGTGTGAGGGGCAATAAATGACAGGAGCCACTTTCATTGGTAGCTGATGTGGTACGAAGTCAGCAAAGCCTGAATTGCTCTTTTGGCATGAGCATTCCATATATACTTGTATTTACTTATACCTAGTCGTGTAAAACTAACAAGAAAAACCATCAAGGAAACCAGCCAAACAAAAAAGCAAACCCCAAACCAACAAAACCCGAATACCTCTAACATTTTTTAATACACATATTAAACTGTGACTGTAATGATGCTCTTTACCAGGACTGAGGCATATGTAAAAATATTTATTTGCTGGCATTTTCTGGATACAGCTCTCTTAATCAACAGTGCAAAATTCTCTTTACCCAAGCAGTTAATATTTTTGATGGGCAAGTAAAATATGCGTTTTCCTTGTAGTTTGTACATCCTCCCGATGGTAAATAATGCCAGATAGATTTAGTATCTGGACAGATAAATTTTTCATTATCATTTGGAAGCCTGATTTAAAATATATTACTTTGAGAAATACAACATGGAGGTTTTTAACCAGCCGTATTGTGCTCCAGCTTATTGTTCTGTTGCAGGGATAATGCATTAATGTTTATGGGCTTCTTTATAAATTTATATGTATTATAGTCATGGTTTCCTTTGTGATCTTCTGTTTTATTAAGCTGGAAATGTGTAAAGATCTGAATGTTAAAACTACTGGTCATTAGGTAGGATGCTACAGTTGGGGAATATTTTTTTTGTTTGTTTTTAAGCTTAACGGTTTTTACTGTCCTTTCCCTATTTTCCCATGAGATTAAGGTCGTATTTTTTTATGCATGTTGAAAAATATTCACTTATCAGTATGGGTGCAACTGTAAACAAGTGATAAAGTGACAACATTTACAACAGCAAAACTGACAGCATTTGCTTTAATTTTCTGCCATTTTTGTAATTATATCAATCAAGACCAAAACTAAAATGATATTTTAGCATGCTGTAAGAAATGAGGAATTCAGATCTTAAAAGACCATTACAATTAGCTTTGAAACATTCACCATTTTAACATAATTGTTTCATATAGCTTATACGTCTTCATTTACAGGCAAATATTCTGTTGATCTTTTATAAACAAAGTAGCACCCATCTGCTTCTTGAGACACTCCTGGCGCCTATTCATTGCAAAAATAATACATGTCCTAATGACTTCCACATATTTTGAAATCTCCCTTTTGAAATTGGTCTTGGCAGATTATTTGCAGGTACTTGAGTTGCATCTGTTTGCAATTTTGCAAATGCGGAAGACTTTAATGTTGAGCACTGCAAGAGGGCTATTTTAATCCTCAGATAACATAGGCTGTCATCAAAAGCCACATTTATCTTTTCGAAGGTGGGGCAAATGTTTAATGTTAAAAGACAGTAAAAGGTCAAGGTCAAGGCTGAGGTCTGAATATTTTCCTTTCATAAAATTGTCTCTTTTGTCATTTACTTCTTGCATTTCTTTCATTTAAGTTTCAGCTTAGCTTCCCATTGCCAAGAGGATGTTTTGCTGATAAAAATGAAAGATCAGGAAGAGAGTAAATCTGAAATAATTGTGAACTTCGCTCAGTTGTACTTATTATTACCATGTGGTTAGCAGCTGACCAACTTAAGCCGTTTTTATTTACACTACAAAACTGAGCAGCATTGTCCTAGGCAAGTACAACTTTTCTTTTATTCGATCACTAGTCTATGGCAAAATGGAGTTGAGGGGTCCCTCCGTCTTGCAGAAGCCAGGAGGTAAGGCTGAAATGACAGCCTTAATGCACCTCGTTGGGCCTTGTTATTGCAGCACATATGGCACACTATGAAGGATCACCAATTGTTAGAGGACCCCTGCAAGAGTTGGGCACGGTGGGGGTGAGTTAAGGATGACATTTCAGCTTTAATTCCTCTCATTTTCCCTATTACCATTTCACTGTTAACATTCCTTTCTCTCTCTCTCTCTCTTTTTTTTTCTATTTTTGAGACTAAATTTTGTCTCTTGAACACAAAAATCTCCCTTTTCCTGTATGAAAAAGATCAGGGTTTTAATATGGAGGGAACTGGAGACCAGGAGCTTTTAGCAATGGTTATTTCTAGACAGCTACTTGCCGTTCATGTTGTTGTGCAGCGAGAATAGCTGGAAACCCGAAAATGTGCCAAGGTTTTAAGCACCATGAGGTTTAGTATGAAAGAGGACTGAGTGTTTGTGCAGTACAGGTTTTCATGTTTCTCGATTAGCTCTATGGCTGTAGATGAACATGCGCTTACACACAAACTTTTGCTGAAGTCCCTTAAAGTTTGCTGCTCTTGGAGTGTAATGAGATGGCTGGGAGACAGTGGTTTAAGGCTTCCAACTGAGCGGCAGCCACCTCTAAGGTGGAACAATAAAGCTATTTTTACAGCTTGTAGGAGTACAGGACAGGAATAAATACATCAAGCAGATAAAATTGCTGTGAGAACCAAGGTGATGGGATGGTAGTATTTAAGATAGCATTTGACCAGGGGTTACAACTTCAAAAGTGCCTCAGGGAGCTACATGCCGGTGGCTTAGATCTTATGAAGTGTGTGGCCTTTTGCTTCTTTAGGTGCTTGATCCCCATTTTAGTGGGATTTGGGTGCCTGACTAAGGGTCAAGGGCTTGCGTGCCTTTGGGCTTCTGGCTGTTTCAAAAGGACATTACGCACATCTCTAAAAATGATTCCCAGGGTGGTAAATTTAATACAATTAAGTGCTGTGCACTGCTGTCAGATGTTTACTATGGTTAACCTGAATTTTGCTTTTAGGTCTTAAATGAAAATTCAGCTTATAGATAAGCCTGTTTCTTTCTATTATCTTGGCACGCTGATCAGTGCTGTCTTACAGGATGTAGTGCCACCTCCTCTATCAGCATGCTGCCTCCTCATTATCATTTAATTATTTATTGTTTCTATTGCAGAACACTTGGGCCTACTCAGTGAACAGCTGTCTGTATTGGGGTGGAGCTGAGGATTTGGGGAATGAGTGAGGAGAAGTAGTTGCAGTAGCCATTAGGATGGGGAAGTTGAAGAGTTGTTGATGCTTAGAAAGAAGGGATTGTTTGTTTGTTAAACTGTAGTACAGGGAAAAATGGCAAATTTAGGAGTTGTTTGTAGTTTTTGAGACTAAGGAACCTCACTGATGGCGGCAAGGAAATGGCATTGGCAATTAACAGTGATGGAGAAAGCAGGGAATGTCACGAGACAGAAAAATTTTATCTATTTGAACTTAAATTTGCAGCAACGTAATTGGAAGAGGAGGTCTTGAATGCAGACAGAAATGCAAAGCTCAGACAGGAGATGGGGTTATGAGGTAGCTGTGGGTGTCATAAGCATAAGCTTGGAAGAAAGCATGTGAGCAAAAACAGATCACGGAGACAAAGCAGTGAAGGAGAGAAGGGTAGAACATAGCTGTATGGGACTCCCTGGGAACTTGGAGATGGTAGAAGAGGAACAACTCAGTGATGAGAACTTTAAAGAAGATAGATTCTTGGAGGAGTTAACTGATCCTGGCTGCTCTCCTGCTGAGGCGGAGACGTGGTTAAACTTGTTAAATCTGTTTGTAGATCAGGTGGGAGAGCAGCACGAAGCAGTTCTCTGGATGGGAACAATCGTCATATTATTGTTCAGATGCTTTGAAAAATGTATCATGCAGTTACTGTGGCCAATTTTCAAATGATAACTTAGCCATTATCCTCACTTTTTATGGCTCAAAATATGAGTCTGCATTATGAATTTGTGTTTTGCAAAACCAGCAACCTATCACTAAGTGCTTATGTGCTCCTGCAGCCTGATGTCTGCTGACAGCCATATTAGATGATGGTTTATACATCAAACTTGCTTTATCCTTGTTTTGCTTGTAATCTTTTGTCTCATCAATTCCCACTTGTTTTCTCAGCTAAAAAATTCTCTGTAATCCTTTTTCTGGGGATTCACAAGGCAGGTTAAGTGAGTGGTCCACCTGCTTCCTCACATGTCTGCAGTGGGATGACGAAGAAGCTGTTGGTCCTTAGTCAATGCTTTTGACCAGACCTGTGGTGCCTGCTCTCCGCTCGGCTGTTCCTGTGGGCAGGAAGGTACTGCCTGTCTCTGCAGTCTCCGAGATGCACTGCCTTGTTGAAATTCAGAATGGGGTGCTACTCTCCTGGGAATTTCTGTGGCTATGGGAATGCCCAAGAGAGCCAGAGTCGCCGTAATGACCTTTGCTTCCTCTTGCTGTTGCTGCAACTGAGTATACCTGGCCATTCTGCCTGAGAAGCAAGTGCTGTCCTCTTGTTGCTTCCTCAGTCTTTTTATTGTCTTTGGACAATATCTCCTGCCCAGATATCTTTACAGCTGCTAATGAAAAAAATACCTACATTAACAACAGAGACACCAGTGCACCTTGGGATGAATGTATTATTTATAAAGACTTACCATCACACCCCTCACAGTTACATTTTATGCTGCTTGTGGGTGTACTCCTGTGTCTTGTTGGCAATGCAATTAGTTGCACTGTGGGAGATTCCCAGGTTCAAAGCCAGGCATGTAAAATCTATTTCACCCCTTTTTAATATGTGGGTCTTTTTGCAAACGAAAAGAAAAAAACCAAAATTGTGTCACCCCTTCAGAAACAAAGCAGGATAACGCCATTTGTGAAAATCCTGCAAAGTCTGATCCACTCTCTGTTGCTGCTTGTTTGTATGTTGCTGCTCGGCATAGTTGGATGAGACCAGTGCTGCTCTGCAGGTGGAAGTGTGAGGGCCATTGAACACTTCGAGTTTTTTTCCAGTGGATCACAATTACAGAAACATCTGTGCTAAATAACTTTGTGCAGATGCACTGTGAAAATTCAGTGTTCAATAGCCCTCAACATCTCTAATTTCTTACTTGTGGTGGTGCAGTTTAGAAGTTGCACGTTGGGTTGCAGTATAAAGCATCTTGGAACCATTTGTGAAGGGGCTTTTTCGAATGCTTACGCTGCAGTGAAAGTACTCCCAAGCACTTTTGTTTCTTTATTTAGACTTATTCCACTTAAAAACGGACAACGTGCCTTTTAAGGATGCTGTTGATGTAATGCCGCATGAGAGCACAGAGGTCTGGTTTCTTGGCTTGGAAAAAAACTGAAATTGAAATTTTTTTGGAATTAGTAAATTGGGGACAGGAGGGAAACTTGGAAAAGCTGAGCTTTGAAAGCATTGAATGCTACAGTGAGATCATACAGTTTGGAAAAGCTGGATGAGTATGCTTCCTCAGGAAATGTACTCCCTACCTCCCATTCTTTTTCGTCTAGGTGCTATTACAGCAGCAGGAATGAACTGAAACCTTAGGAATACAAGAGTAATTCTAGAAGTACTTTGGTTGTCTCTAGGCTTAACTTCCATAAAACTACTAAAAAGTGTAAATGCAGGTACTGTTTTGCTACTTCTTTTTTATGGGGCTGATTTAATCCTCAACATGATCCATGAAAATGCTTTAAACAGAGCTCGATTTTGATTTCAGTGGTGGCTGCGATACAGGAATGATTTGCTGGAATCTTTTGCTGCGAGACACCCACCGAGGGACTTTTAATACTTCTCTCCTTCACCAGGGTATCTGTGAAACTGTCTGTGGTGGAGTTAACTGTGTATTTCAAATTTCAGCTCGGGCGACTGGGACAGGTAGCGCAGGGACAAGGCATGTGCTAGCGGCAGCGCGGTAGCGACCCGAAGGCCGAGCTTATCCCGGATCGTGGCGCTTGGCCCAGCTCCGCAAAAGCCGTTTCCGCTTCATTTCTCAATGTCCGATTTCGCTTCCACTGAAGTTAATGGCAAAATTCCCACTGTCCTCAAGTGCAGAGGGATCAGATATTCAGAGGCTGGCTGCACTTTTAGTGCTTTCATCTACTTGGAAGTAAAATTCTGCACTTAACTTCTTTTAATCTCTTGGAAAACTTAAGTTGCTCTTGTTTTCTCCCAGCTGTTTCTGGAGCCTGATGTTCTCCCTTTCTGTGATTTTACTAATGAGTGAGAACTCGTTACTGTTTTATGTTTTGGATTGTGAAAGAATTCAGGAATAGAAATTTGTTTCCCTCTGATCAGGTTTGGTTGCCGCACGTTAAATCACTGTAACCTTTCTGTGGGCTTATGCCCTCGTTAACGAAGGTCATAATATGACTGGCCATACATAATTATTTGTGTTAATGAAATACTTGGCTGCATTTGTGGTCCATTCGGAAACAAGTATGAGTCTGGTAGAGACAAATATGTTTTTCACTGTGGATTTACATACATTTATGGATTAGAATCAAGCATTCCTCCTCTTATAGTCAGTGTAGGTTTAACTAGGTTAAAAGGTTTTCCTGAATATTCATCCAGACGTTTCTTTGGAAATAAGCTTCTGGTTTAAGTTTTGCACAAATTAAAAAGTACATAAAAACTGGAGGAGGAGAAAAGAAGCGAGTTGAAAAGAAATGAAAAAACTAAGTATATTTAAGTTTTATGGCTTACAAACCCCCAAATTTCAGAGCTTTGCAAAATTAAAAGGTTAGCTATGAATAACCACAATCAAATCTTTTCTTTTGTCCATATTTAATTCAAATGAGATCGCTCCATATTGACTTCTAATGCTAAAAGGCCACCCATCATGGAATCCCTGCAGCCAATGAAGCAAGCAAGTGAATGCTTTCTTAAATGATGCTAATCAGTCCAGAGAGGCCTGCCCTCTATCCCCATCAGTATTCTGTAATTCAGATGTGCTGATAACCTGAAATTGAATGTGTCAGTATGCAGACATGTGAAGAAAAAAGGAAACTAGAAGGCAAAGGAGGCAGCTATGGAGACAATGCCCGTTTGATTTTTTTTTTTTTTTTTTCTTCCAAGTGGGGAATAAAAAGACTGGTTGGTGGTTGTTCTCAAACGCTTACCGAGAGCTGTGCAAGAGCATGCAGACAATTCATAAATAGGCTGGACAGGCAGTTTCCAAATTGACAGATTGAGAGGAAATAAAAAAGAAATGGGAAAATAAGGAAGAAAAAAAAACCCCAAAACCAGAAAAAAATCCCAGCAAAACCCAGCAAGTCCTAGACTCCAAAACAAAATTGATATTAAAGCGGTAGTACCAACTACCAACTCTCTGTGTGTATGTGTCTAGGAGGGTTCCAGTCTGGATGCTTTAAAAGCAGGGCTGTCATACCTTCATGGTATCTCACAGAAGTTGGTTGCTGTATTTCTGCATCTTTTTTTTTTCCTCCAAACTTTAGATTTCAGCTGTTCTGTCTCACATCTGGTTTAGATTTTGAACAGACACTTTCATGTCAGATGCAGATTTTTCTTCCAGAGAGTGACATACGTTTGCTGTTGTATCAGACAGTGTTGTATCAAAAAATAGATTGATTTAATTTTTTGTTAATTTCTTTCAATATAAACAATATTTAACTTTGAAATAATTCTTGCAGAAACTTTGAGTCTCATCCTGGCCTGTTGTTTGTGGAAGTGGCAGGCATACATTTGAAGGCAGAATTGGGTCCTTTGTGCTTCAAATGTGCTGCTGCTTCTTGTGGTGTACCTTGGAGATACTACTTGAATTTGAGTTTGACCCACTGGGCTTGTATTCAAGTCTCCCCTTGTTTTATCTATTGAAAAAGAAGTATTGTATTGCTATATATATTTTGTTACTTATGAAATTTATGCTACGTGAGCTTTTAAAGATGGTGGCAATGGAAGATCTCTTCCATGCAGACAGCTGCTGTCCCAGATATACTGAGCAGAGATGATGCTAGTGTTGGTGCCCAGATGAAAACTGGGATGCTGAGAGAAGTTTAACCAAACTGTACCGATGCACTTGCCTTAAATGCATTGCAGTCTGTGATGCTGTTGGAAGTAGTTTAGCATTTCTTGTCACAAAGGAGACAAGTGTCAGCATCTCCATTATTAATGAGGAAATGGGGACACTGGAATCGGGACAGCTTGTCCAGGTTTAGTGAGTAGGTCAGCTGGAAGAGCTAGGGGAGTGAGTGTGACCTTTTGAAGGCAGCACTATCTACCAGTTGGTGCTGTTGGCCCTTGACGAGCTTCCCAAGAGCCCGTCTGTCCCTGGAGGTGGCACCCACCCACCGGACTTGTGTGCGGAGCAGCTGTGCCTGTGTGAGGAGGGTTGCTCAGTATGGCCGTGGGCTCACCTGGCTTGGAGGGGAACAAAGGTGTGTGTGGATGGGTCCTTGTTTTGGCTGTAGCTCAAAACTGAGGAAACTAAGTTCCCACCTTGGACTTTACATTTGCCATTCTGCCCGCTGTTATGGGATGCCAGTAGAGCTGCTGTAGGCACAATTACTAGAGGTTACTGTAGAACTTCTTCTCTATTGGAAGAGATCCCTCTTTTCCGATTGTGGTTCAAGATCAGTTTGCTTTTCAGGCCCGGCTGAGAGTATCCTAAAGGGTTTAGTAACTGGTGTTAGCCTCTGGAGGACCCTGGTGGGTGCTCTCGTGTTCCTTAGTGCCCCCTCCCTGTTGCCACCATTGTTTGAGCAGAGGTAGATGGTGTAGTTTGTGGCTGACCAGCTCTGCTCACTAGGTGGGTGGGCAGCTCCGTCAGAGCGAGCTGTGAACAGGGTGTTGGGTTCCTGGCGGTTGGTAGAAAGGTTCCTGTTGACTTGCCCATGTATGGCCCAGTGCTTCCACTGGTAGCTTGATACCGAGTGCGCTGAGAACTGCGGCTTCTGTTAATCAGTGGGATCTAAATCTAATTAGCAGTTGTGAAGGGACCACTCAGATGCCCTGCTGCCACAGCTTTCCAAGTCTGTTGATGGAATGGAAAGAGACCAAGAACTGAATCCTGTTCTCCAGACCTGTCTGCCACCGGAGGATTAGAGGATAGCCCCAACAGGATGGAAACAGCCTCCTGAATTCTGATTATTTGTGCGCTTTTTTAAATATCTTCTCAATGCTTGGATATTTCATCTTATCTTAAAAATATTTATTTGAAATTTTCAGTGATCAAAGGCTAGGAAACAAAACTGAGCTGGATGTGACTTTTTTTTTTTCTTCTGGAGGAAATTGGAGTGTCAGGATAATTCTTGTGTATGCAAACTTTGCGCTATGAAGCCAATCCAAATGTTACATCCTTAAGCTTCACAGTAGAAGATTAAAGCTAACATACATATATATGATCAATTTTACCTACTGTGAGAATCGAAAGAGAGCTGATGTATCTTGTTTTTAATTCAAATTAAGTGATTTTTACTTGATCATTTTATATACACACATACATGCACGCACTCCCTCACAAGCACACATCTGTGTACTGAATTGATAAAGAAAGAACTCTGGTTAAATAATCCACTTTTGTCTGACAACGGAATCAGTTATAGAGGTGCAAATATGCAGAAAGCTATTTGGAAATGCATCCTCGTAGTTGTCAGGTTTTATTATGCAGGAAGGTGTCATGTTTGTTACGAAGCTGAGTGCAGATGGCAGAGTGGAAGAAATGGATCACTAATTTTAACAATGATTAATGAACAGAGATAGAAAATGAATTACATTGGACTATCGGAGACAAGAAATATTTTTGAGAAAATTTTGACTCATCTGCTGTGCTGTTCTCTGTAAATTATTTTCTGAAATTCTATATGTTGTCAACAGTTGACTGCATTTTCCATTACTGTCTGTTTCTGTTCTTAAGTACTTTTGTGTTATTAGAGAGACATAATTTCCAAATACCAATACATTCCTGATTACTTAGAGAAAATATATGTAATGGTACGAATGTTCTGAAGGCTCCGGCCACAAGTGGCTAGGATTAGAGTACTTTCTCATTCTTCATTTTATCGCTACATTAGAAATATTTAGTGTGATTTTATCCTTTTGATAATGAAAGGAGTTGGTTGGGGCAGAGCAGTTCTGTTCCTTATAAAAATAAGGGAGAACATAAGACGTGGAGTTAACAATAAGATGCAGCCAAGTGGGTTAGTGTGGTTTTACGCTTACAGTGCTGATTCCACCATTTGTGATTTCACAGTCCTACCGGGAAAAACATACACACAGCTGCTTTTTAAATTGCTGCCACCCACGTGCTCCACGCCTTCGCTATAAACTCCGCTGGGGCATATGCACTCCCCACACTTACCCATGCGCGCAGGGCCGCTCTGGCACATCCCTGGCTGCAGGGGCACAGTGGAAGTTACCACTAAGTCATAATTTGGTGTTCATCCTTGTTTTACAACCTGCTGCGATGGACAGTCTCCCCAGCTAACCAGAGCTGCTTGCCGCTCGCGTTTGAGAGCCGTGTGGGGCTCGCCCAGCCTCAAAGGAGGATTAGTTCCGCTTGGAAAGAGCAGTGTCCTCAGCCCCCTTCCCTCCAATATTGAAAAACATATTAAAATAGAAGAGAAGTGCATTGACTGAAACAGAATTAAATGTTTCCATTGTGAGTTGTATAGAGGTCTGGAGGTTGGAGTATTATAGAACAGGGCCAAAGGCTGGCCCTGGGGCAGTGGTGTGAGGTGTTGGCAGGGGAGGGGGGGGTCTGAGGGGTGAGATGCAGCGCTTGCTGTCGGACTGCTCGGGAGGAACGCAGGTGGGCTCTGTCAGAAGCAAGGGGAACACAGGGCATTCAGGGAAACAGCGCCTTGGTGGTTTTGGAAAGCTGTCTGGCATGTGTGTGTCCTGGATCCTTTCTGATGGCATCACCCCAAATCTCTTCTCTGGTCCCAGAGGCTTTGCAGTCACCTGTTGTTGGAGGGTGGATGGTTGTGTCTCACCTGTGTCTCTGGAGTGTGTTTTGGTGATTGTCATGTTGGTAGGATTTGGTAATCCATGGGATGGTGCTTAATTGCATTGCTACTACCTGATGCTATGCATGAAGCAAAGCTTGGACCTCTTTAATGGATTTTGTTGCAGGCAGGAAAGTGCCCCTGTTTACATGGGATCTGAATTTGGCCTGTCACATCTTATTAACTCTGTGTGGTAGGTGACGATACTTCACTTCGTTGCTGAGACCTCCTCCTGTTTGATGCTTTATGTTGACATGGTCGCCCATGCTTTCTGCTGTTTAAGGACCTGATCCTTTTACTTGTGTGAAGAGCTCATTCAAGAAATCTCATTGATTTCAAGGAGACTGCTTGTGTGCAAAAGAAGTGCTTGGTGGGATTTAGTCTTAGGCAAGCAGTTTTATTGCTAGAGTATCCACTTCTCTGTATGCAAAGTAATATTCTAAAGATTGCTTGCAGTTGTGTGAAAGAAAACAGTACTTCTTGGGGTAGGAGTAAAGTTACTGAATGACTTTGTACACTTTCCACTTAAATTATCTCTTTCCTGTAGTATCGGGCAATGGTAGGTAACACATCTTCCTAGAGAGAGACCCATTGGACTTGTCAGCAAACAGCAGTTCTGTATCCATTGCCTCTTTTACAAGCGTTAGGCTCAATTCTGCTGCTGCCAAGTGTGTGGCAGTTGTGATTTTAACTTTAGAAGCTGTAGGAGAAATATGCTGTGAGAACTTCAGATTCAGGTTTCCAGGAGCTTTAGTCATAAATACTGCTGTATAAGATGCTCATGAATGATTAACTCTGCCAGATTGTGCTTACATTTGCAGAAATACTTGAAAAAGCACTGCTTTTCAAAATACATCAGGAGATTCACCTGTAACAGTTTGGATCTTGGAATACATAAACTAACCTGGAGTAATTTGGACTTTTATCATCAGTTGGCATCTGTGGCCAAGATTGTGATTCCTTCCATGTTCTGTTTCAAGATGTGCCCTGGACTTGCTAGAAAGTGCTAGAGAAAATTTTAGATGACTTTGTGAATGGCTCTAACTCTAGCGTTTTGTGTGTAATTATGGTCCTGATGGGAACATACTTTAGAAAAACAAGTACTGGAACAATACGAGACCTGCTCAGGTTACATAGCATATGCTAAACGCTGGGAAAACATACACCATGCTTTAGTGAACAAGGTAGGGGAATGCTCCTGGGAGCCAATTTAGAATGTGACTTAAGGCAAGCGTGGCTTTTTGTCTCAGTTTCTTTTGGCAAACTGGTAGAATGGCAGGAAATCCCTGGTAAGCCTGGAGGTTGCTGTGCATGTACCTAGACCTCCGTGAGGATGGGCAGCTGTCAGCTTCAGACCTTGCCTTTGTTTAGGGAGACAAGTATTGCTGTCGTACGGGCCTCTTCTACTTTGTCCTTGCGTGGCAGGGCTGAGCATGGGATGTGGAACCTGAACAGAGGTACCTGAGACATAATGAGGCTTTGGCAAAGCACTGCTGCCACTTCAGGAGTGCTATTTTCCACCTCAGTAATAAACAGTTAAAATGCCCCCCTTTTTTTATAGGATCGATATATATGCAGTGAAGTGGCTATGTGATCAATGTGCTGATTTAGGCTTTCAAAATTTCCTGTTTGATAGTATAATTCCACTTAAATGTGGTACTGTATGTATATATGAAGGCATGGTTTGTACCTATTGAGACACATTTATTTAACTGAACGTTGGTAACACAGCAGACGTGAGGGTATGGGTGTGAATAAAAATCCCCTGTGGTCCTTCCTAGACCTCAAGTGGCTCATCTTAATTTCTTATGGCATCTTATTAGTTGAAGCTAATGCAAGTAACCTTAACTGAATGTTGCTTCACTGTTCTGTAAAAAGCAGGAAGCACAATGGGAAAAGCTTGTTTTTAAAACATCGGTTCTGTTGGTGTGACAGCTTATGCGCATAAATCATCGCAAAATGTTTGTGGGACTGACCACTTGGCTTTTGCCATTGTCTTAACTTATGATATCGGGGTAGAGGAGTTGGGTCTGTGTCCACATGGGTATTTTCCACTCCTTTTCTCCATGTGTTCTTTGGTGCATGTACAGTACTGTGTGTTTTAGAGCCTATAATACGTTTCTGTAATGGACACATGCAGACAAAGACGTATGTATATATTTGAAAAAGGAAATATTAATTCTTCTACGAGCTATCCCATGATCTCAAGGATATCAGAGAGGCCTGTCATACTTCTGTTACTTCAGGTAAATAACTGATTGACCTTTGTGGCGTGCTGATACTTCACTAATCAGAACCTGAAATCTGTATAACAACACTTCATTTACTTGATAGACAAAAGAACAATTGCACTTGAAGTAATGTGATTTCTAAATAGACACTGCCTGTCAAAAATAAATGCATTAGAAGTAAAATGTAGCTCAAGGAGACAATTAGCAAACAGAGGTGACACTGTAAACAGGTGCACCCATTATTCCCAAAGCTTGTGGCAATATATTCACATCTTTTAGACTGATGGAAGATCATGTGACAGTTTGGTGAATTATCTATCTGTATCATCTGACTGATGAAGCCTGCTGCAGTTGCAGATCATTTAAAAATGCATCTCACAAATTACATGGTAGCTGGGAAAAAAATGCAGGTTTTTCTGAACAATGCTTTTCTAAAGCTATGTGCTGGAATACCTAATTTTTCTTTGAAAGGATGTAGACCATTTCATTATGCTATGTATACAGTCAGTTAAGGTTGTGCAAATTCATTACAATGTTTGTTAATCTATAAAACATTTTCTATTCCAGTTTTAGTGACATTGAATATTTTTTTATGTGCTATTTCTGAAGCATTTTTTCCTATGAGCTGAAAGGGAATAACATATTTTTATATAGACTTCTTAAATCGCTGCTTATCAAGGAAGATTTGAGATGAGAACGTTTGACCTACATCTTTTTGTGGGTTATTGGATTTTTTTCCTACATAGAAAATGTAAAACAAACAAGAAAGAATCTATAAACAAACTCCCTCCTCCTTTCACTGTTGGACTGCCATGAGAGCAGTATCACTTATGAAATGTCCTCTTATGTGATGTAGGGAAAACTGCCTCAGATGGTGTTTTGTAATTTGATGTACTAACAAGATAGTTAGGAATGAAAAATGCATTTTCCTAAGCTATCATTTCCTGAGTATTTTATGTTTTCTTCTCTTTAACACAATGAATTGATGGTTGTTTCAGTAGAAGTAGAGTTGAGGTGGATATCGGTGCATCGTTTCCTGATGACAGGCTCCAACAGGTCCCCCTTAACACTTGGCCATGTTATTGAATCCTGTGTCGGTGTTTTAATTGCTACCAGCCTCAGCTATGGTTCTAGCTTGATTGACCATTTGTTGTATACCCCTTCCTAGCAGAGGTGCTTCTCAGGTGCCCCAGGATCAGAGTTGGAGACTTTAAGGGAAAAATGACTTTTTCCATACCACAATGGATGCCTTTTAGTAGGCATGGTGGTGTTGGGCTGATGGTTGGACTTAAAGATCTTGGAGGTCTTCTCCAACCTTAATGATTCAATGGTTCTGTCATGCTATGAAAATTCTGCAAGTAACACCTGTCTCTAAATGAGCACAAGTACAGAAAACCTTTTAACTCTTTTCAGCTATTAGTGGACAGTGAACTTGGTCCTGCAACCCTGTAACATTTGCTATTAATTGCATTTACAAGTTGTACAAACCCAGAGGCGACCTGAATTAAAATAATCCTGCCTATGTTGGGATGACTTGGGAAGAGCCTAGGGTTGCTTATTGTAGGGGTTTTCACCTAGCTGTGTTCTGTTCTGTGGCAGAAGAGCTGGCTCACTGAGTGTCAAGGCTGGGATGCTCTTGTGCGTTTGCCCTGCCCTGAGTCGGTAGGTAGGTGCTAGCAAAAGGGCTGCATTTCACCTGTTTCACTGTCTGTCACAGCTGGTGTCGGATGCCAGTCCTCTTGAAATAAAGCTTTTATCAGGAATGCTGGAATGTTGTCTTGAGGGCTTGCAGGGACTGGTGGTGAAGGCTGCTCTCAGTGGCCCCTCTCGGACCTGTCCTGCATGTGGTGGTTCCTGACTGGCAGCTCTGTCAGAATGCGTCTGAATTGGAACATGCCAGTTTTGACTCCTTTTATTCAGGAACTGGGGTTGAATTAGTTCATGCATTGTGGAACGGGAGAAGGACCTATGGGGTCTGCAGAGCGGCAGTTCAGGTCAAGTCTCAAGCCCTGATCTCTGCCTTTCAGGCCTGGCTTTGCATGGAGCCAGTTCTGTTCTGGACAGGGAATATGGAATTACGTTACTCAAGTGGAGTGGCTCCAGGCTGAGGGATGTGGGCTGGTGATGAGGGCTCTGGGTACGTGCTTGGGTGGGATGTGAGACCCGCTGAGCCGGGGAGCTCGGCGCTGCTGCGTTCGGCCGCTCTGCAGCAAGTAGGGAGGGAAGAGGAGAATGACAGGTATATCCTGCCTGTTCATTCACCTTTTGTTTTCATGGGAGCCCTCATAAGATTGAGATTTTTCTGAAATGTGGAGAGGTAGGGGCGAAAAGAGGCTCTCAAACTTCTGCAGGATGGGCAAATATTTCCTGCCTAGCCTCTTCCAGGCTTACCCACAGAATTTTTTTCTTTTGCTTATATTTTCTTTAATGAGTCAAGCCCCTAAAATGTATTATTTCCTATTCAAAGTGACATTTTAACATATATTTGCCTGACAATATGACACACACATTGGTTTTAATGAGGGCCTCATTATAGAAAAAAAAAAAAGCATCTACTGAATAAAATACAAAATATTTTCACCTAAATGTTGTGTGAATTATTCAGAAACAGAGTTCCTTTGACAGGGACACGTGAGGTGCTGGGGCTGCCGCTGTTGGGAGCACACCTGATCCTGGGGGAGCAGCAGGGCTCCCACCTGCTCCATTTGCTGGCACAGCAGCTCCTCGCAGACCCAGAGCCCGGCTGGTG
>JAUNZM010000494.1:1010000-1030000 GCA_033459285.1 Clamator glandarius
TATTTGCGAAGGCTAAATCTGATGCAGTGTTGAGTGTGTGGGTTTTTGTAATGATTTACAAGAAGTTGTCTTTCTCTCCAGCCAGCATGGTGGGCACTTAGCTTTGCCTGCCCATCAGTTTTCTTCTCATGTTAGATGGCCATACCCATGGAAAATGGGGTTTCGGATCCAAGCAATGGCCTGGGCTTGCTCACCACCGTTAAGGTCAGTGCTGTAAAACAGGTAATGAGATGATGTGCTTTGTCTTTCAAAGCTTATACTTCAACTCTAAAACCAGAGAAGATTGGCATGCAAAGGAAAACTAGGCATGAGGAGAGAGAAAAAAAGAAACTTATTCCCATGCATGAGAAGCAGTGGTGATGGCAAACCAGATGTCTACTGCAGAATTGTTGATAGTTAGCTATGAAAATGTGAGTTATAAGGGAGGGGTTTGAAACTTTTATTGGGGTAATTCTCCTCTGTCAGAGGAGCTGTGTGGCAGAGTTATCACTTGGAAAATATTTCCAAGTGCGTGATAAAGACTGGTTCAGTCTGCGAGTGAGGGGGGAAGGAGTGGGAATTGGGAGGTGTGGTAGACCATGGAAATGAAAATAGGTGGCCTGTGTTTGGTGTGGTGGAGAAACCAAAGGAGTGAGAAGAGACAGAGGCACAGAAGAAGTAGGATATTGTGCAGCAGCATTTTGCATTGGATGTACTTGGGACAAGGTGGGGCCTGGGGAGATCCGAGATGGTATATGAGGAGTGTTATATGGGTATTGCGTTAGCAGAGGGCTGTGCTGAATAGCAGCGAGCTCCTAATTTGCAGGATTGTTTAGTGTTCCTTTTGTCATCAACAGGAGTCCTTGAAATTGTTGTCTATCCTTCAGGTCAACAAGTGGCGTTGCCCAGCAGGGTGGTCCTCTCTGTGCTGACCCATTTAACCCAAAGGCAGTAGAATGGCCAAGCTCTTAATGGTTTCCCCGAGAAGGGGTGCAGTTCTGTAGGCACAGACCACTACAGCCCAGCACAGGGCTTGTGAAGAAGTCGGTGCTTCTCTTGAGAAGTAAGGTGAAGCTCTGAGGCTGAGGTCCTCCAGCTTGGTTTCTGGAGCCAGAGCCTGCTGTATGAAATAGTTTGGGTGATGTGGATGTACAAAGTGTATTATTTGGAAGTGACCTTTAATTTCATTTGTTAGACATGCATCAGAATAAACATAGTTAGAATTCTCAGTCATAAATTCTTCAGATTATAGCTTCAGTCAAGTGAACTTTATTTTGCTCTAAGAATGCCCTTTGTTTTTGTTTCTGTTTTGCCTACTGATGTGATGGTCCTAAATTCACTACTGACAAATATCTTGGAAGTGTTCTGGTTTGGCTTTTACTGCTAGCTCTTATCTCTTTTATAAGTAGGGTTTATTAGATGAGATCATCTACAAAAGACTTTTCTGTTATAAAATGGAATTAAAAAAAAAGTAAATATACAATTAGTAGCTGTTCTTTTTTTTACTCAGTTTGAAAGATTAGAATATCAATGTCAAAGAGAATAACTGGGTTTCTGGATTATACTCTGCAACTTTGGTTTTATCCTGTTTTGTCCTCTTTTGCTGCACTGTCTAGGGGAAAGGATCACAGGAATTCTATTCTGTTCCTCAGTGTTATCTTGAGGAGAGATTTTCTCTCTCAAAACAATCCAGAACTGAAAGAACTTTTCAGTGCCCCAGCTGAAATGACCACCAAACACATACATTGTGAAGACTTAAAAAATAAAACGTTAATCCCATTAATATTGTAGTTCTGCATACTCTCTGCTGCTCTGCCGCTTGTCTGCTTGAGGTGGCATTGTAATATTTTAGTGTAAATGTTTGATTCCAACACTGAGTTTTGACATATTGAATTTCTCACAGGTTTTATTTTTACAGTTGTGACCTTCAGTACCTCTCCTGTGTCTTTTAAGAATTTCCTCAGCCAGGGAACAGATTCGTTGGCTTAAGAGTAGCTGGTAAGAATCCTTATGTATATCATTCTCATAACATTTTTTTTTGCTTAAAGATCTAAAGTTTGTTTTTACATTTTAAAAAAGTACATAAAAATGAGGTACCTAAATCAGATTTAAAAATCAGTTCTCAGATTTTTTTTTAAACATCTTCAAAAATGTTATGTTTGTCTTTTGTAGTCCTTTCAGGGTGTAGTGGGCTACAAATAGAGTTTTAAAGAAAAAAGTTTGCTTGGTAAAATCATGGGCATTCATCTTATGCAGCTGATATGTAATAATTGTGTTAGAGATGAATCATCATTTATTACTTTATCAACAGACTGCTGTTTAAAAAAAATACATGACACTCATGATTAAATTAATTTTATCATTTTTTGTTGCTTTTTTTCCGTAAGTTCAACAGAACATCCCATGCATATCATGAAGAGCCATGTTCTGCTGTGCATTAGCCTGAGAACACTCATGAAAACCTGTGGGTGGAGGGGTGCACTACGTTGTACATGTGATTTCCCTCTGAGCTATTCCAGGGCAGTAAAGGAGAACCTCCTGTAGAGTCGGAGAATTCCGATTGCTGTGGAAATCTGTGTGAAATCAGACTTGGGTTATTTGGCCCTCAGTTTGAAGTGAAAGTCTGGCTTCCTAGGAAATAGCCAATAATTAATTCTACATTCTACACGTGTTAATTGATTCTTAAATCAAAACTTCTGATAGCTTCTGCTCCCAAATCAAGTTCTTATGTTATTTTTTTTTAATAATGGTTTTACTGGATTGTCCACTCACTTTTATATCTCGTGAATCAGTGGCAATGGTGTGATTCAGAGGGATTGTCCTGATTTATAGCTGATATAAGTGAGAGGATATTCAGGCGTATTAAAGCTTCTGTGCTGCAAATGCACAACCAGGTATTGAATTACTGATGCTAATGGAATTACTCACGTGAGTAAAGTTAAGTATAGACATAAGTGTTTTCAGGATTGATGTCCATACTTCTGGATTTATATCATTTAAGAACGTGGCTCACAATTTTTAAAACTTACTAATCGAATGTGAGCTACTGGGTTTTATTCTAGGCAGTCGACTTAAAGAATTACAGTGACTTGCTTCTAGAACAATTCCATCAACTTCAGAGAAGATATATGGATTTTTAGTGCTGTAAATAGGGACGTAGTTTGATGAATTCACTTTGCTGAGCACTACTAATATCGGGAAATTCAGAGTAAAGGAGGAGCCCAGAACTGGACAATTAGTGATACAAATGGTTTCAATCAAATGGTTAAACAGCTCCACAAAGACACGGTTCATTTTGTAATAGCACTTGGAATACAAATAAAACCATCACATGTGCTGTTTGTTGTGATGTTAACGCAGAAAATGGAAAAAACTCAACATGTCCTGGGTTTCAGGGGCTCTCATGAAGCCATTCCTGGGGAGAAAAACAAAACAAAGAACAAATTCCAAACCCACAAACTTGCACTGCATGTGCAGAAGCTCATACTCAATTCTAATTAACAAAGCTTACCTTTTTCCTGACTGTCCCCCTTACAGGTCATCATGTAAACTGTGAATTGATAGTAATAATATGCACCATGGAATTAATTTTACATTGTATACAGTTTTTATTGTGACTTTATCTTGTTTCAAAAGTGCTTGCTTTCTGATTTTGTGGATATTACTGGCTGGATTACTTTTATTTTGGTTTTTACACAACAGTTATATTAGAAATTTGCTGTTTTATTCTTACCTTCTTAGTAAAAATCCTTTTATCACACAATGGGTAATTTATATCCATTACCAGCCCTTTCAATCCTTTTCAGTGGTGCTGTCAGTGCCTTTGGCACAGTAATGATTAATGTGATCTAATAATAGTGTGCCATTATATTACCTTAGTAAAACATGTACCAACATCCTATTCAGATCTACCAAATTCATAGCTTCCTATAATATTTTTGTTGAAAGACAGGATTACTATTTTTCAAAGCTGAATTTTTTTTTTGCCTTTAACATATTTAATGAAATTCACAATTCTTTGCCATGGTAATCTTTGTGCATGCGTTTGGGCTTGATGGGAGAATTTTATATCATTCTGCATTATTATGATTTGTTAGGCAAATTGTTTGACACGTAAAGACAGATACGCGTTACATTGTTTTGTGTTGTTAAGGGTGCATTTTAAGCATTCAGTATCTTCTGATTATTCTGCCGTATTCATCATGGGGTATATTTAGATTGTAGTATGCAAGAATAAGCATTTGGGCTAAGATGTGGCTGTGTCTCCCTGCATTCTAACCCAGATACTGGCACACGCTCTGGAGGCCAGCGCTCTGCTCTGCTGCCCAGCAGCACCAGTTCTGCTTACAGTGGCTTTGCTGGGCTGCATTCCCTTTGCCGTTTCCTTGCTACTTTGCCAGTAGAAACATGCAGAATGGTGCGCAGCTGTGAGCTGCAAACTGGGATCAGGCAGTGCCGTGTCCTTGGTTTGCAACCCAAGGTACAGGCGCTGGAAAACCAAATCCATATGTCTCTACCCTGTACTATTACTGGTTCAGCCAGGTACAGCAGTGCTCAAACTGAGACAGCTCCAGTTGTCAGGGCATACTTGTTTGCCCTGGAAGCAGAGAAACTATCCACAGGACAAGTTTTTGGTAATAAAACCTCTTGGTGCACCTTGAAGTGTTGGAGTTGTTTGTGTGTGACTGCCTTCCAGTCATTACAGCTGTGTACCTGATACAGGGAGGGAATTTGCTGCTGCTCTTGCACCAAACACCGATTCCCCCAGCCTTCTGCACCAGGAGGGACTTTAGTCACGGGTTTAGTCTGGGGTTCATCTTTGTAATAATGCTGCTGAGCAGCATGGCTGAAGAGTTTGGATAACGCTGCGTCTTTGCAAAGCATGTTAAATCTTCATCTCCCAAAGATGTCATTATTGCAGTCAGGGAGTCACATACTTAACGCAGTCAGAGAAAAATCTAAATGAAACAGCGTGTCCACATTTTAACTCTGCTTTGTAATGTTCTGTTAAATACATACTCTTACTGTTTCATCATCGCACAATAAATACTGGATGAGATAAATATTTTAATCTTGTCAATACTGGCAATGTCTAAAAATGAGGGAAGTGTGTGTATGCATTTATGTGGAGTCCTTATTTGATTTGGGCTAAGCGATACAGCTGTAATGTGAAATATGCAATCAATGTAAACGAAGAAAAATATTTTGAATGCAATGTATAAACTGTGTGCTTCTTTAGATGTATTTTTAAGAAAAGAGAAAAAGATCATGACTGTCATATCATATAACGATAATACAACTACTGGGAATGGATGCAGCACCTTTATTTTCTACCATGTTAAAATAAATCTTAAGCCTTGGTCATTTAAATTAAAGACATTCTCATCTCTTCAACATAGCTGATTCTTCATGACATAACATGAAATGGGGGAGGAGGGAATAAAGCCTGAATTCTTGGCTCAACATTGTGTTCAAAAGGTTTAAAGAAAGTTTAAAAAAATGCTTTCCTTGCTTTGGTAATAAAGAATTATTTGCCAAATAGAAAATCCTTCTGTAAATAACTCTCCACAATCAGTTTGTCAAGGGAGATGTAATTTGCTAAAGCTCTGACAGAGTTGTACCAGTATTGAATTACAGATGCCTTAGGTTGCACTCTAGGTCACTGGATGATCAGAAGGCTGGAGCACCTTCCCTGTGAGGACAGGCTGAGAGAGTTGGGCTTGTTCAGCCTGGAGAAGAGAAGGCTCTGAGGAGATCTTATAGTGACCTTCCAGTACCTGAAAGGGGCTTCATAAAGGCTTGTGGTGATAGGATATGAGGAAATGGGTATAAACTGGAGAGGGGCAGATTTAGCCTAGACATTAGGAAGAATTTCTTCACTGTGAGAGTGGTGAGACACTGGCACAGGTTGCCCAGGGAAGCTGTGGCTGCCCCATCCCTGGAGGTGTCCAAGGCCAGGTTGGATGGAGCCTTGGGTAGCCTGAGCTAGTGAGGTGTCCCTGCCCCTGGCCAGTGGGTTGTAACTGGATGATCTTTAAGGTCCCTTCCAAACCTAAATGTTCTATGATTCTGTGAGTGTCTGTGCAGATTGCATCGTATCTTACTGCTTTATTCCTTATTGATCCTGCAATTGTGCTGGTTGGGACTAAGTTGGAATGACAAATGGTGGCTTCCTTTTTTGGCCAAGAATATAATAGTGAAAGGCTTCTCTCTCATTTCTTTACATGCGACTCAAAATAGATGTAGTTGTCTGCAGAATAGACTTTTCCATGGTCTGAAGCATTTTCAGGACCTTGTTCATTTCTCATATTGTTCCTTTCAGTGGGAGATCATCCTCAGAAGTGCATGAGGCACTGGGTTCCTTAGGCAGTTCTGCGTCTGTTCCATTGTCAAAGGAGGATTGGAAGTCGGTGGACTAGCCTGCCAAGTGTTACTTCATCTGCAAATCTTTCCACCCTCGGTCTGGGATAGAGGCTTTTAGGTGTCATCTCTGGGACTATGACTGGTTAAAAGAGGGAGCAGAGGGCCCTGATGCAGCTGCGGAAGCTGTTAAATAGCACCCTTACAGTTCAGTGCCCTTGTTTGGATTCCTGTGGTATCGCTGCACTGTGATCTGTAACACACTTGGGTAGGTTAGGAAGTGGCTTCTTTTGTGTGCTCTGAAAGGAAGGCCTCCTGGTAAGCCAGGGGAGGAAATAAGGTGAAATTAAAAGTCTTGGCCTAATTCCTGGAAGACAGAAAAGCACAGGAGGAAAGTATTTTTGGCTTCTAAGGCTAATTTTATCACTTGCAAGGCCATTGGGTCAATGAGTTGAAGTGGCGACTGGTAATTCTTGGGTTATATTGCTCACCACTGAATTACTATGTGACTTTTGTAATGAAACATAAATGTTCTTTCTGTTCCCTGGTGGGCATAATACCATTTACCTGTCTGAAAAATGCTTTGTAATTTAATTAACACTTGGAGTGCTCTTTGAGATCCTTAGATAAAAGCAGGCAAAATGAGTCAATTGTTACAGAAATCCCAATTTATCCCCATTTAAAAAAAAATTACACTTTGTCTTGACTTCTTCAAACCTCAAATAATGTTTGATAGGAGTTTTGGGCTTTGTTCTTACTGGTCCTTAGAGTCACTTATTCTTAGTGATTTGCATAGGCACAGTGTGGGTATTACTTTTTTGTTCAGCAGAATATTTGGTGGATCATAAATTACCAGTCCCTGGGCTGGGCATCTGTTTCTGAGAGAAGCCTGCATTTCCAGGGGAGAATTTGAGTTGTGCTAGAGAAGTTCTGCATTATTCTTCAACATATACTTTTCATTAGCTTAGGAGAAAGATTTCCGAACATTTAGTTGTGCAGAGATGCAGTAGCTTGGTCTTTGCTTCAAGTATGCCAACAGCTTGCTGATAAATCACACATGACCATGTAGTTGTGACTACAGCTGTTGGACAGTCGCGTGCAGTTACCACATTCTGCCACAGCCAGACCACTGACCGATGACCAGATCAAGGGGTTCCTTGCCATAGACAGTCCCTGTCTATAAGTGCACACCAGTCTGCCTTTGGATCGAGTCAAATATTCAATTGTATATACACTGCAGTGTGAATGTATACTTCGTGAGCCGGCCAAGATCAGCAATTAAGGAGTTGATTTTTTTTGCATACTCCTCTGACTTTCTCATTCAGAGAATCAGCAACACTTGCAGGGAGCAAGCTGCAAATGCAGCTCTTCAGCGTTTTCCACCTTGTGTTCAAGGTCAGGTTGAGACTTGGAGCATCCTAATCCAGTGGGAGGTGTCCCTGCCCGTGGCAGGGCATTGGAACTGGATGGGCTTTAAGGTCCCTTCCAACCCAAAACATTCCATGATTTTATGATCTGTATTAGAAGTACCCAGATTTCTCTCTTTCTGCCCCCTTCTCTCCTTCCGTCCCTTCTCTTCTCTTTCCTCTCGTTCCCTCTCTCTCTCCCTCTCTTTCCACCTCCCCCCAGCCCTCTCTTTCTTTCTCTCTCTCAAGTCATAAACCCTATCTCTTTGCTCCTGGGGACCTCATTCATTCTCGTGTTTTCCTTTAGCAGCTCCATGCTTTTGTGCGGGTTTGTTGCCTGCCACTCAACTTTCTTTTCAGAGAGTATGGAAGCAGCGCACGCATACCTGGATACAGCTTGACTCCAAGTAAGGTTCTTGGCAAACACGTCAACATCCACACGTTTTCCCCCTTTTAATATGCTTTCCACCACCGTCTTATTTCAGCTGCTCCAAAGGAGTATAAGCGGTCTGTCAGACAAGCAGGTCATCTCCACAAGCATCTTACAGCTAGCAAAAGTGTTGTGCACCTGTTTGCGCACAGCCTTGATGAAACATCTCAGAGCTATGCTAAGCAAGTCAGCCTTTCCCTCCTGGTATTAAAAATGTTGTTATCTTGAAGTTCTGAGTTGTACTTTTTGTCTAATATCGCGTTATAGCACCTACAAGGGAGTTCATATCTTTCTTATTCTTCATCCCTTAATCTCCTGCAGCAGTTATTTCAGAAGGACCTTTTTGGCCTGGCTTTGATAATTTACATGCAGTCTGATGTGGTTGTGATGCAGCAAAAGTAGAAGAGCTTTCCACAGAGATGTGGAAGGCTGGGATAGCTCAAGTGATCTGCCACTGCTCTTCAAATATTTTCAAGTAACACATGCTCAGTTTAACGGAAATTGCTATTAATTTTCCTTCATCTGACTACCTTTTCTCTGCCTCTTTCACAGTCTTCCTCTAGAATATTACATTTTCACTCAGTGTGGTCTTTACTGTCTTTAATAGTCGTCTCGGATGTTGCTCTGAGTGGATGTTGTTGCACGAGCAAAACACTCGTTCATGTGCTCCTTTTCTTCCTTGTGGGTAACTGCATGTTGCGTGGCTGGCCAGTGTGTGCCAAGGCTGTGGAAAAAGAGAGCACAGCAAGATGACTGTTTCCCCAAACCAGCAAACACACATTGCAGCCTGGCTTCTTATTTGAGAGCGCAAGATTTTACTTTTTGAATAACTACTGTATTTTAACAATAGGCGTCAAGTGGTTGCTATGTGATACACAACAGCGTTTTTCATGAACTTTTGGCTGCTGAATAAGCCCGGCAAATATGGGTTCTTGCCCTTTTAGTTTTCTGGGTCAATTCTTTTTGCACAAAGGCGAGAATGATAATTTGAGTTGTAGGCAGAGAATGTTTTCTTCACATAGTAGGAAAGATGAAAGCTGGTTTTATTTGATTTCTTTTTAAATTAAAAAATATAATTCTTTATAGAGTTACAAATAATTATCTTGTTACTAAAGGCATCCTGTAAGCTCGTTACGGAGACGAAGTAATTGCTGATTGCCAGTGCAAACTAGAAGTGGGGAGAAGGAGGAGAAACACAGACATACACACATCCATGTAATATCTGTGTGTGGAAATTATTATTTTCTTAATGCAGTTTGATTACCCCAAAAGTAAAGAACTAGGTCAATGCTTTTTGTTTGTTAGGCAATCATGGCCACTTACAGACCATATAAAGATGTTTTCAAAACTGTTGTTCTCCTCTGTAAATGCTGAGCCCTTTCCTGCCTGTGGGTCAGAGAGGATGGTGTCTATCAGACTTAGCTGGCTTCCTGATGGGACACCACATCAAGGATGCTTTTATGTTCTTACCTCCTGATCTGCTGTTGGAATCCCACGGAGCAGGATTTCTGAGACCTGTGGATTTGAAACCGGTGTGAGAGCTGGGGCTGGTGCTCGATGAAGCAGGGGGGGACTGGTAAGGTAGCAGAAGAGCAGGCAGATGTCAACAGCTGGTGGGAGCACCACTCGGATGTGCAGGGTAAATGGCAGATTATGTGAGAGGATGAGGAGAACTCCAGAAGGAGAGGATGAAGGAGAGGGTTGGCGTTAGGGGGAAGAAGAACGTTGTAGTTATGCAAGGGAAAGGAGAGAAGTTATCTCTGGCTGTGCAAACTTACATGCGAATGTGTAACTGTCCAAGCTTCTCAATGCTGAAGATCTCATTTAATTTTAATTAGATTCTGGAATTAGAATATTCACAGGGCTTATTCATGAAGGTTTTGGGGCAGGAAGAGAGGTGCTTGGTCGGGAGGAGAGTGAAAGGTGGAAGGATGCTTCGATTGTATTGGAAGATGAAGAGTTCTGGGCAGAGGAAGCAAGGAGATGCAGGTTAAGGGTTCAAGGGCTGCTAAAGTAGGGTGGGCAGGAGGTCATCGCACTCTTGACCAAATTAACAGTGAACTTAATCCATTTGGAAAACTGAACAAGGCTTTGGAGGGCAGGTGGAGCAGCCACTGATGTACTGGTTCCCACTGTTGGTGTTTCACTGGATTTGGTTCCTTCAAGGAATGAGGAGTTGTAGGTGCTCTTCCTTTTGGTGGCTGTCTATGGCAGCAGCCATCAGTGCTCATCAATAGAGCGAGGTGCTGCGATAAGGCATGCTATGAAATGAGAAAGGTGTGCCGATTTCACCCGAGTATCCTGGATGCTCGTTCTCTGAGACTCTGTTCTTAGCCCCTCACCATGCTGCCAAAAGGCTGCTCTAGAGCAGCTCCAGGAAGGCTCCATCTCGTGCCACCTTTTCTCTAATGGGGTCACAACTTCACAGCGTTACCACAGCGGCTGTACGCTCATTTGTACCAAGCGCTGCTGGGAAGCTTTGCGCTGGTTGTTGTTACTTTGCTCTTTCTTGGACAGTCAGGCTGTTTCTGTGTATTGTTTATCAGGCGGCAAAGTGCAAATATTTCACCTTTTTAAAGGATTTTCTTACAAAGGAGAGGGAAGGAGGTTATATCCTAGGTCTCTCTGTCCTGGCAGTCCTTGAAAAATCATCGGCTTCCTACCCTATTCACTCAGTTGCCCTTCTTCGTTTGGTTCATTCCAAATCCAGTTGTGAGGGACGTGCCTTTTCTGTTTGGTGTTGGACCCTCTGACCCTGCCCCCCAACTCCAGTGATGAGAATGACACTTGCTTGCTGAAACAGAAAAATTCTTTCATGGATGGCACTTTGATTTTATTTTTTTTCTTAGACGTTCCATGTAAAGCATTTATCATTGGGATAATTTTCCCTCTCAAAGTCATATCAGACACAAAGCTGTCTTCAGGGCTATTTCTTCTAGTTCACTGGACAGCTGTTCTGCCTGAAAAGAAAGAAAAGATCATATATCAATCAAAGCCTTCAGGAGAATCCTTATATTCTTTAACTAAGAGGAAAATCCAAACTGTGAGTTCTTGATCTTCTGACTGCTTGTTCAGTCTGGAGAACTGCATTGATATATGTTGCAAGAGTATCTGTTGGGTCTATTTTTTTTAAGTGTTTCTTTTGTGTGTCGTCTTGGTGCGTGGAGGGTGTTACAAACTCCTCTTCGCTGGTGACAGTCACATCATAAGCAAACAGTTTCCTTACCCCTGTGGCTTGATTGATCCTCTTCTGAATGTCACCATGGGCAGAAATTACTGCTACTTGGCAGAAGCAAGGTTCTCATCTTTGCTCTGCTGGTGCCAAATGAGGGATTTCCAGTGGAAAAAGACTGAAGGGCTGAAGGATGTGCCCGAGCTGCAGCCTTTTTAGCCGGTACAGATGTCTGTTTACTCATCGTTCTGCGTTTCTGTAACACCATTACACTGAAGTAACATAACAGGTAATAAATTCCTTCTTTTATTCATGAATTAATTACTAATTATGCACTTACCCTACACTCTGCTGCTGATTTAAAGAAAATTCAAAGGGCATTGAATATTTTTTTTAAAGGCAAGGAATTTTTAGAGTGCTTCATACAAGTTACTGAATAGTGTGCGTATAGAGTAACAGGACTGAGTTTAGCCTGTGTCTTTTTGTCTGCAAGTGTGGGATGAAACACATCCAAGTGGCCTTGGATGCTACCTTTCAATCCTTGCTGTGTTTCCCTCCCAGAGTGGAAGTCCCCTCCCTGTTGCAGGGTTCTCTGGCTGGGCTAGAGCGTGTTGGCACATGCCAGAACAGGACTGGGCAGGTCGGCTGGATCCTTGCTGAGGACTGACTCTGACACACGGTATCCCAAGGAAGCTGTTAAGTTAACTAGGACAGTTTTGCACGAGTCAAAAAAAAGCAAAACTAAGCTCTGAGAATTTTTTTTGTATCCAGCTTTTGGTGTTCTTCAAAGGCACCATTAGCAGCGCATTAGGTGTCGATGCGATGTTAGCTTTTGATGGCATCTTCAGCCCCTGGCAAGTGCCGTGTGGACCTGTATGCAGTGGGTTTGGTGTGTTTTGATGAAAGACACCCTCTGTTCTCCAAACGTCAGGCCTGGACTGGAGCAAGGCTTTGCGAGGGCTGCCTGGCCTGCAGTGCTCTGTGTAGGGTTGCAAGCAAACTTAAGATGCGATAAAGCTAATCATGCAGTGAAAAGGAGGTTTGAGAAAGGAAAGATGTGCCAGCATAACTGCTGTAAATTCTTGTATTTACATAGACTTAAAGTTGTCCTGATCCAGAATTTCCTGAGGCAAAGGAATTTATTGATTTTTAGCACATCTTGCCATGTTGGATCAGAATATTGGGCCTTGAAGTGTCATTGATTATGACCAGAAGCAGAAGATTTGGAGGAAGAGGCAAGAAACCTGTGATCAGTCACTGCGGAATAAGCTCTCTTGCACGTGTTGTAATTATAAGCAGGACACATGGACAGTGTGTACGGTGTGATAGTTCCCAAGGAAGGGAAAACAATGGGAATGATTTAATTCTCTTTTGCTTTGAAATAAAAAAAGAGCGGTTTTATTTAATCAATAGACTCTGGGGTTTGATGTATGGGTGAAAACTTACAACCAGTGGAATAATATTTCTGGTTAAGCACTTCTCATCAGGAACTTGTTTGACCTGTGAGCTGCTTCATTTTTTAAACTTGGATGTCTCTATTATAGAACTTCTAAAGATTGTTACAGCGCCCGCATGGGGAGCGTGTGTGTGTTTTAATATGGATGCATCTTGTAGGAAAGGAGATAAACCTCTTTCTTTGTGCAGACACATACATGATTTATCAAACATATTGTATTACTCTGTCTTTACAGTAAGACGTACAGTGGATGTGAATTGCTCTATCTATGTAGGATTAGTAACTCTGATGTTCTGTCTTGTATTCAAGAAGAGGATTACTCTGCAGATAACGTGCAGATAATTTACTTTTAGTGAGGCACTGCAGCTTAAGGACAGCAGAATCAACTTTCTTGAGGTAAAAGGAATCGGAATTGGTCTGGAAGGACAGGGTAGTTGATGACTTGTAGGAATATCAAGATGGCATCAGAAATGGATCATTGTGTACTTATTGAACAGTCATTTTTTCAGTCATCCTAAAATGATCTTTAGATTTAAAAAAAAAAGAAAAAATCTGTTGTAAATGCTGGGTACCTTGAAATTCACCCATTTTATTGCATATCTGATTGGCAGCATTAAATGCCAACAGCTCATTTAAATATGAAACATCTGTACATTATTATTTAGGGATTTTTCATCTGTTGATTTTAGAAATGAGGATTTTATGAGTCCTTGCATGCATAGTTGTGTATTACTTGTATGCAAAAGCAGTCAGTAATGAAAGAATGGGCCTATAATAAACTGTATATGGCTTTGTGATTAAGGTGGGAAATGCACAGCGTATGAAGAAATACAGTATGCATTGCATTTGATTTTTAGGTGTGGCAGCAGCAATTATGATTTTGTAACAGTGGGAGAAACGTGACAGTTCAAAAGCACAGTGAGGAGATTGTTTGGGTTTTTTTATAAACCGCAGTGTAAATTCTTAAAATAACAATGTAATTTTTACATTTCTCCCTGGATATTGGGGTAATCCAATTTAGAACAATTTATTTTCAACAGGTATGGTAAATATACATATATCATTCTGGAGTGTGGTATCATACATTAATTTTTGTGAGTTATGAAGATGTACAACACAGGACCTAGGATAAACATCATATTCCTTAATTACTCCATTACACGATGGCACATATGTGCCACTTTATTACCCTAAAATGAAAAATGTAACAAAAAAAAAGGCAAAAAACCATGCTTTTTTTTGTGCATGAGGAAGCCTTTCTTTTGAAATCATAAAAATGTAAAATCTAATGCACCAAACACTATTAATGAGTTAGACATCTGAATTCCTTGAAGACTCGTAAGATAAAGAGCCATCATCTTCTGTTGACGACATTCAAATACATCCTTTAGCTCAAATGGTTTAAAGCTTATGGATGAAGCTCCTACGTGTTGAAATGGATCCAGATCAGTTAAATTCCTGCTAGGGTGTGCGGGTGGATCTGTGACTGAGCAACAGGGGTAGGGACAGTAGTGGAAAGTGAAGGAAGATCTGCCCTGTTAGCACCTTGGAATGCATTATTATAGATGCAGGTAGTTTCTGAAGATGCCCATAAAGATCTGCAATGAACCTTTTCCTCTTAAGGCTTTTCTTACAGCTGTCAGTGAAACTCTCCCTTCTGGCCTGTTGTGGCTCTCGATGATTGTGGTGCGTTTGTTTAATGGATACAATACTTGTAATTTCTCAAGGATGGCAAACTGTCCACCCTGTGTGACTCCACCAGTGGTAGCTTAGGGAGTTGTTCCCTTTGGCTCCGTGAGGGTGCGTGTCACACTTGAGCCAGTTTTATTGACAGCTGGGGATGAATATTACTCTTGTAATTATAAATATTTTGCATTTTCAGTAAAGGATCTACAAGAGCTTTCGTCGTCTGTTGATTAAGGAAGCAAACCTCTCCACGCTCCGGCCAGCCAGGTAAGTTGGCTTTAGCCCTGCAGGTCAGAGTAACCGTACTTTGAGAAGATGGGGTGACTCTAACGTCTGTCGCTGGCAGAGCTGTCCCTGGCACATCTGGGAACAGACTCCAGATCTCTCTCATTTCCTGGCCCATGACTTCTTGTCAGCACAATGGATGCTTTTCATTATCTAATATGGGAACAGCTTTTCCAAAATGTGGTATTCCCTCTTGGGTTCATGTGGTAGAGCTCAGTGCTCAAACAGTTACTTGCAGCTCGCCTACTGAAGTGTATCAGAATTTCCTAATATCAGACCTATGAGTTTATGAACGTGTTTCGTGTGCCCAAGAGCAAATGATCTTTAAGGTATCTTTGTGAATACCTTTTAATGTGATTTTACAGCATTAGCCTATCTGTCATTTCTAAAATCTGGTACTAATAGAATTTAGTATTTGTCATTTAGCATTAAACCAAGAATAGACATAAGACAGTGTAAACCAAAACACTGTTAATGGAAAAATCAGATTAGTGATTATTGTGCATCAGAGACATTAAATTTAATATAAATTAGTGCAATACAAAGAAATAGGTTTTTCTGCTGTCCCAGTGTTAGAAGAATAGTGCTGCTTTTCTCCACATCTGTGTCACCAGGTTGTTATTTCTTTTGTTTAGTCATATAATGGAATGTGTTGAGACATATTATCCTCAACTTGTGTAACAGCCTACAAATACTGATTGCAGTTTGAGCTTGTTATGGAAAAGTATTGCCCTGTGGATTGAGAAAATGACCAACAACGGACTATAATCTATGAAGCTGAGAGTAAAATTGCCAACTAGAGGTCATTTTTCAAACCAAGGGGCAATAGTTTTCTACTATAAACTGAATATTACAGTCAGTATATGTTTTATTAAACCATTTCAGAAACTTGGGAGCAGTTTCATTTAAACTTCTTGCTTGATGTGACTCAGAGAACAGGCCCAGGGCAGCTCGCAAAGAGGTCTGGCGTAGTCTATGTAATAAATATTCTGTATACTCAGTAATTACGAAGGCTTTAGGGCAGTGGCTGTATCCCACCACCATTCTGCATCCCTAGCAGCAATCGAAGTCATTAAGATCCGTGTATAAAAATCAGTGCAGGTTGCTCTTTCTCACCATCATAAAAAGACAAACTGGGGCCAAACTACATTAAAAAAAGCCAGTTATGGCTATTACAGCCTAAAAGATTGAAAGGAAAACACTTTTTCCCTTCTCTGTACCTTTCTGTTGTTTTTCTTTCTGCTGAAGTAAGAAGACAACAAATCTCTTTATTGGTACTACCAGGAGGATGGCGCCTAGTGCATTCATTGGTAAGAGGGTTTCCACTCTGGATACAGGAGTAACAACAATAGCAAGCAGGGAAGCCTTTACCTGCCTCCCTTAGCCTACTTTACATATCCATATCCATAAACAGTTCTGCCGTCCTGTGCAACCATCCTAAAAATTTTGTTTGCACTTGCCAGGTGAATGCATAGTTACAGCTGTAGCCTGTGCAAATTAGGTCCAAAATTTAGTTTTGCACTATAAGTTTTTAAAATCCAGGCGTTCCATCCATATGGGATGTGTGTGTATTATATAAGCATAGACATAATTTTCTAATGGTTATACTTGAAAGGTCTTTGTGTAACTTCACCAGCTTGGTAAGGGTGGTGGATTAGAATAATAAAAGTTGTACCACTATCCATCTGGTCCATCTACTTGATGCTACAGCACTGTTCTCTATGGGTATGTGCTAATGCTTTGTTCAGAGCAGATTTAAATGTCCCAAGCAGTGAAGTTCCTACTAAAGTTTTGTAGATATAATTCAAAGGATGTTTCTCTGACCCATTATCTTAAATTGATCAGTTTACCTCTCACGTTGGTCGTAATTACAGGGACCTGTCCTGTGTGTATCTCCTTGATGCTTCTAAATATTTACTTTGGTATTGACTGTGCCCTTGTCTCTCATCCTCCACCTAACACTGTGTCACTGGGCAGATTGTGGGGTTTTGCCTCTCAAATTCTCTTGGAAATCAAGAAGCTGGGCCAAAGGAAGGTGGTATTATTAATTCAGTGTTGTGTATATTGCATGATACACACATGCTTTCTCTATACGATTATGTACCTCATCTGTGTTCGTTTCTAGGAGGATGTTGTTTAGGGGTCTGTCTGATTGTATTGGGCACTGTACAAACATATAATTAATCTCATTTTTAGCAGTGCTTAGCTCCAAGCTGAGGGTGTAGAAATATAGGGTTATTAGTTTCTAGAGCATTTTTATTATGCTCTTTCTATTTTGATTGACAACCACTAGTATTTTAAGATGACAGAACTGAAAGTTATGCTGCCAGATAGCATCAATATAACGTATGCTAAGTAAACAGAAGCATGTGAGCAGGATAATATTTATGGAATAGTTACATAGCAATGTGGTGAGAAACTAGAGAGAGAATTATTCTTCGAGAAGGGTTTGATGTCTTATACTCTTTAGAAATACAAGCGGAAGACTGAACTTTGCACCCTCTTTCCTCAGGATAGCATGCAGGTTTATTGTCTGTCCTGGCTGAGCTGTTCTCGAAAGCTTCTTCCTTGCTCTTAAACTGCCTGCATTAGGCAGGAGTAGGAGAAGATCCCACAGAATCATGGAGTTGTTTAGGTTGGAAAAGACTTGTAAGATCATTCAGAAATAATGGACATAAGTGGTACAGAATGGTATCTTGGTTAGAAGACAGTCCACAGGCCAGGAATTAATTTAAAATGCAGCGTTATGTGAGCAGATAGGAGGATCTTTCTTGATGGAAGCATATCCCTGTGGGATGAGTTGTGTAACACTCCTGCTTTACCATTTGGTGGTGATTTCAGCTCCAGCTGAAATTTATATCGAACCCTTCACGTCCTGTCCTTTACGCAGAAAGCTTGACTGTCCAAGTAGGTTAAAATCTGGAGGCATGAGAGGCACAGTCAGGAGAAGTGTTGTGAGATAACAGATTGGTCTGGAGAAGGATGGAGCCACTGTGACCAAGTCACGTTGCAGTTACTCACTTGGCAAAAAAAAAAATCAATAATTTTAACGGAGCAAAAAATTATTTTGTCGCCAGAACAAAAAGAATAGTTACTTTGAAATGTGTGCAGATTTCCCACATGTTTCTAGTGAATATTTAATGTAATGCAATTAGAGGCAGGGCAGGAATTATATAACTTTTAAAACCCAACACATAAAGAGACTCCTGTTTTCGTGACAGAATTCACCAATCTAAAATTGCTTACGAAATTCAAGTTAAAAGAAAGAAGGTGGAATGTGCAGAAGCTGATTCTGAAGATCGTGCTTAGGTCTGTGTGCATTGACTGCCGTGCTGGTGCTGAGCCTGGTTTTAGAATGGGCTTGCAGAGATGGGCATCTTCTGAAAACACACACAGACTGAACAGGCTAAGCTAAGATGTGAAGTCTTGTGCTGTGTGAATAAGTAAGTTGAAAGATGAAATTGGCATTAATCAAAAAGTAGGAAGACTTTGGGCCCTGTATTTAGCGTAAATTACTTTCAACTTGCATCCTTTTTTGGCAAATGAGTACTTCGCTTAGTGGTGCAGAAGGTCTTGGACACAGAATGCATGAGACAGAAGAACCTGCTTTAGCTTGTGTAGGGAAAGGAATAGAGCTGTGTTAATTTGGTGTTCTACTTTTCATAATCTGACTTTTCATAATCTAGACCCAGTGTGCCTCTTTTGATGAAGTACCGTGTGTACCTGCCTTTTCGAGGAAGAAATTCTAACAAGCAGTTCTTCAAATAATTCTCAGTTTAGGATTTTTTAGACATGACTGAGAACGGGTGTTCGGGTCCTTTGTGCAGCATCAGCACATGTACCTGTAAAATCAGGTAATGTCATTAGGCAGGGTGTTTTGGCAAACTCAGGTTAACTGGAGAAGAAAAGGAGAATCAATAGGTTTGTTATTTACTGTCTTGGGTAAATGACTATTTCCAGCCATTGAGACAGAACTTATCCCAGGTATGGGGCATTCTCTCTGAGCGTGGCGTTATGTACAGTGTCTGACTGGTAAAGGGGCTGAGAGGCAGCACTTTTAAACCGCTGCAGTTTCTGGTTGCAAGCAGAACGTCTTTTAAACACAAAATTATATTTTAAAAGTACCTGATCACTTTTTTATGAGCCGTCTGGTCATTCCTTAAATGTAGTACATCATACTTTATTGTTGGAAAAGTCTCTTTTGGACTGTAACTTCTTCTTCCCTCTTACGTAATTGGCTGCCGCAGCATTCATCCAGTATACCTTTTGTATTTGCTTCAGTTGTTCTTTCCCTCAAAATGTTTTTCCTCTTGACTTGTGCTTGGTATCAGGCTGATGCCATTTAAAAAATACCGGTCTTAAAATGCTGATTATGAATCTTGATTGGTGGGAGCGGTGAAGGTCCCTGTGGCAGCATGATTTGTGGATAGCAGTGCTTGTCCATCAAGATGATGTGCTGTTGTGTCTGGCACACTTGTAAATTATCAATCCCGTTACCAATTTGTATCTAATCCCTTCGTGTGCATCTGTGATGCTCACGGTTCATCTCTTTTGGGCATTAATATTTGTGTTTCAGAGTGATGCATCCCATAACCAGTCTCACTTGGAGGGAACGGTGCCACATTATGGTGGCATCAAGTGTCAGGATGTCTTAAGTAAAGAAGCTGATGATGGAGGCATGAGAAGAGAAAACAAGTTCATCTGGCAGGAAAGCAAATGGAGAGGAGAAGCTGTGGGCATGAATGGCATTGAAAAGAAGGCACTGCCTGTTAGAGTATAAATGAAGGAATGTGCCATCTCCATCACTTCTGCAGCTGGAGTGAGGAGGATTATATGAGGGCTAGGGTTTGCATGCTCTTCAGGTAACCTCCCTGGATCTTGCAACCACGGCTCCTGTGAGCTCCTCCAGCCCAGTCCCACTGGGCCTTTGTGCTGAGATCCAGGCAGGATCACATCAGGGATGTTACTCAGAAGGACCAGAGGATTTCAGTGCCATTAATGCTTCCATTTGAGCATCTTTGTCACCTGTAACTTAAACCCTGTCCTCAAGTGGTTGCTCAGGGATGACATTGATACTCGGTGGGAGCTGCAGATGTGCCGGAGATCAGATGGAGAAGGCGTATATGATGTGTCTGTGTATTGTAACAGAGAAGTGCTTTAATGTATACGGTACCTTTATTATACAGTCAAGTGAAAAAAAGTGGATGATTCTATTTATCAGGGTTT
>JAUNZM010000494.1:1035000-1062500 GCA_033459285.1 Clamator glandarius
AGATATAAAATGATGTGTGACTGGTTTGAATGTTCTCACCCAAAAATGCGGATTGAACAGTGCTCGCCGTGGAGAGGAGAGATGACGCGAGGTCAGAGCTGCTTGTCCAGCCACCAAGTAAAGGGAGTTCTTGTTTGGATAAAAACGTGAACAGGAGTGTAGTGGCTGTTCGTACTGGGATCATAACCCATCCCTCTTCTGGGAATGTTTGTTTGCCTACAGTAATGCTTCCCCAAAAACTTGGACCAAGAAGCATGCACTGTACCTTGTGGTAGGAAGCTTTAGGCAAACTGAGATGCGGTTGCATACCTGCTGTTGTAAATTATGTGATGGGAAGGGGCTGTGTTACTGCTCAGTGGCTTTGTGCTTTGTAGCAAGGGAGTTTTGAATTCCAAGACTGGTGGGAGCTGTGGATCAGCAGTGGACTGGTTGCTCTGGCCTCATGGGACAGGGGTTGGGAAAATGCCAGATGTTTATGTTGAAAGTATCTCCCTTCTGACTTTCTGAAGAGGTGGGAATGCCTTGTGGCGTGGTTGCTGTGAAGTCTCTTGGAAGTTCGCTAGCCTTCCTTTGTGGAAAGGGTGGACTCATCGCTTCCTTAGTGGTTCAGCCCAGCATTTTGCTCCAGATGTGTTTTGGGGTTTTTTTGCAATAAATTAGATGTTGCTGTAACGTTTTTTTACTTGTTTGAGAAGTTGCCCTGTGACAGGGTTTCCAAACACATGGTTGACAAAACATACTCTTTTTCTGTGACACATAAAACTGTGGGATAATTTTTGAGGGGCAGTAAATATGCTTTGTGCATTTTGATTCCCAGCTAGGATGGCTTTTTTTTTTTTTTTTTTTTAATGGGAAACCACTATGTGCAGAACAATGAAGGAGTCTGTGAGTTAGACTAGTCTGATTTGAAATAAATACACAAGTATACCAGGGAATGTGAAGGTAGCCCAGCTGTTTATTCCAATGATTGATTGAAAACTGATCTCCGGTTGGGCACCGGGTCGTACTGATGGCTCCCTGTGATAAATAGGCTAATGTGGATCATCTTTTCAAAATTAGTATAAAACAGGAAAAGAGAACACATTTTGCACACAGATTAACTCTGATTTGACATTTGCATTTATTTAAAAAAGAAGTCTATGAGCAAGGCACTTAGCTTTGAACTTTTTTTCAAAAAGCCTTGTTTGTTAAAGCAGTTGCGCTCCTGGGAAGCTGCACATGCTGGTGGGGGCTGAACGGAAGCATAACCTTAAAATAAGACAAAAATGTAAAATGTCGGCTCCAAAATAGGATTCTTACACAATGCAAAGAAGACACAGGGGAATTTAGATTTCTGGATCTTTGTGTGCAATGATTCCCAGTACAGAATCCTTCAGGCACCTGGGTACCTCGTGCAGGTGACTGTCCTTGCTGGTCTGGCTGGGTTCACATGGACCCTGGACTAGTGCCTCTTCCTACTCACGTCCAGAAGTTCCAGGTTTTGTGTAGCAGATCTTGGGGCTGAACGCAGGACTTGGGAGCTCAGCCAGGTGCCTAATAGATATTGCAGGGCTCTAACATGAGTGCTTTATTGGATAGGTGAAAGTGCTTTGTTTAATCAGGGCTGTGGCACTCTAGGAAATTCTGGAGTGGTCATATATGTAATTCATTTTGTTTCTGTTCAGCACTTGCGAGGCCTGTATATTAGCCAATTGTGAAATATTTGGAAAACACATCACTGAAAGTAACATTTCACATTTGTATTTTCCCATAAGTATATTTAACTGTTAATGAAAGCCGTGGGACTGAAAGCTGTTGAGACAGAAATCTTATTCAGGAGGCTGGAGCTGTAGTGCTCTCTGACTCATTTGATCCTCCTGGGTCTCCTTTGGGATTCAACCATGTTTAAAAGGAATTACAGATAGCAGTAGAAGAATAGCTTTGTTGCTGGCTATTCATTCCATGGTGTTTCAACATAGGGCACAGATTAATGTAATTTGTTGTGTTGATTTTTGTTTTCTGGACATCTATTCAATACACCCAAACCCCTTCAGTGTAAGACTGAGGAGCCATCAGTGGGTAACAATGAGAAAACATCAGGCTGGGTATTCACTGGTGACTTGGAGGTAAAACTCTTAGTGCATTGGATCTCCAGTGCCCTGAGCGATCCAGTTGTCTGTGTTGGATAACCCCAATGTGCCTTGTGTCAGATATTACTGATGTCACTATTGACATCGTGTCAGAAAATGTCATCCTACATGTCTGTCACTGAAGGATGGAGTCAGAGTCCACATTTGACAAAAAACACTTAGGGAAAGATAGTGAAAGGACTGCGCCTCTTCGTCTTTCCCTCAAAGGAGACTTGGAGAAATTGTATCTGCTCAGATTTCCTTATGCAATTCACATCTAGTGGTGTGTATTTCTAGCCACTGAGATTATGGATTCAAACTTCCAAAAAAATATTGATAAACAGGAGAAGGTATTCAAAACAAGTTTAAGATGACCTGAGTTAGCACGCACAGCTGCGGCTGGTGGAGAGCAGCTCCCTGTGCTCGTCCATGGCAGAAGACGGCTTCCAGTGGGCAAAGGCAATCACACAGGAGATTCTGGGCTGTGAGAAGTACAGTGGAGAAAACAACAGATTTAGTTGGTCTCATTGGGCATATCTGCATGTTATTTTAAAATATTAAAGCTTTTTAAAGTGTTTAAGATTTGAAACCCATGATAGTTCATTGTTTTTCTGAGGAATTGTTATTCCTCTCATTCTAAATTGATTTTTACTTCCATTATACTTGTCAGCATGGCTTGATGTGGCCAGATCCCTCCTGGTAACCTTAGCATTCTCAGTTCTAAGGGTAGAATCTTCCACCCAATTCTGAATTTATGTCAATTTTAGAACCATTGATTCCCATTAAAAGAGTTAACAGCTGGACTTTGCATTTGATAAAACACTTAGCGTGGTAAAGTTTGTCTAATCTACAAATATGTTTCCATCCATTAGTTTAAAGTTCTCTGTCTCATATTTAGCCGTTTACTAATGAGCGTACCTGTAGAACAGTAGTGCTTTAATGGTATTTACTAACATAAATATTTGCTTTCTGGAAGCAATGTTACACAGAATTCCTGAACTGCAGTCTAAGCAACTGCTGGAATGTTTGAGGTAAGAAACCTGACCTTTGGGGAGGATCGACATCAGCAAAACAGAGTTTCCACTGTTTGTGACTTGTGTCGATAGTGAGGAGGCTTGGAAGGGCAGGAGGGCGACCAATGCGCACTGCGTGACAGCCAAACCCCGATGGGAAGTTCTTGGAGTCATAATTACATGGATAATAGAAAATATTATGCATGAATTTCAGCATATCCTTGTACACTCAAACTGGAGAGTTTGGCGAGGTCTTACTGCAACAGATAAGGGAAAATAAATAGAAAGAGACCTTCATTTATACTGAGTGTTAGGAGTTGCAAAACCTGTGTGTAAAAGAGGAATCTTGAGTCAGCTTGGTCTTAAATGCTGATGAAGTTACATTAAGTACAGCTTGAAATCAGAGCAATACATGTTTTCTTTGATGCATTATCTTTTTCACTTGAGTTCTGCTCCTTTTTCCTATATTTAGTTGCCAACTAATAAGTGTTTGCATTCAACAGGCATCATAAAGTATTGGATCTGTGTATCCATGTGGCTGCAGTTGGTGCTGAAGTGATGGGCCTGATATTTAACCAGATTGGGATTGGGTAATGGGTGCCAGGCAGCAATAGACATGTGGGAGAGGGAAGTTTCGCCAGTTGTTCCTCACCTGCAGGTCTTCCCCAGGCTGTAGGCAAATACATGGAAGCTTTCTAGAATAGAGACCCTCCCACAGGTTTGTTCTTGGAAGCACAGGGATTTGTGTGCTGTGTTCAGGTGAGTGTTGATCTGAGTCTGAGGTGAGGCGGGAATGGTCAGATGGGGGAAATTCTTTCCAAGGTGGGCTTGCAGTTGAGCTATGGAATAGAGATGCCCTGTATTTATGGAGCCACTTCTCTTATTTTAATTGTTTTTATTTTAAGGATTTCTTTGCAAGGAGTCCTTTTTTTTTTTCTTCTTCCTTAGCAAAGTAATCCTACTTAGCTTATTTATTTTTCAGCTTTAAAACATCAGCATTTTATAGATCTGAATTTCACAATGTGAGGATGATTGCTACGTACAATTTGCAAAATTGTGATTAACCAGCCCCTGTTTCGAGTCAGTTCTCCCTAATTCACAAAAGGCTTCCAAGAATAGTCTGCACAAAATTCAGTGTGCAAATTGTAGGGCAGATTTTTAGAGGGCAGTTTAAAGAATGAAGTCCTAAGGGTTTTATCTATATTTATATCTCTTGTTAAACCAAACTCTTATGTAAATGTTACAATCTGTAAATAACAAGCTGAGCAGCTTTCTTAAAGGAAGGATTGCATACACTTTTTTTGAGATTTGGCAAAATTATTAACTTACACAATAGACTAATATACAAATATATTTGGAAGCAACTAACGCTAGCCTGTGTCTTCATCTGTGCTTTATGGATATTTAAAGGTTTAAGAATACACAGACCTTTCATTTCCCAGTAAAAATTGTCTCAAATTGAAAAACACTGCCCTTAGTGATGGCTCAAAAAAAATGGAGCTAGCTTCTGTATATTTTTACTTTTTATAGTCATTAATGTTGTAGTAAATCTTGTATTATTGTATACAGTCTAGATTATTCTTCATTCTTTTGCCTTTGGACAGGAAAGAAATTACTGGCTTCCATCAGTGTTATTGGCAATCCCCATATTCTGACATCTGTTCCTTTCTAAACATTTTACCAACCTTGATGAAATGTAGTTTAGTGTTAGAAGCTGACATGAAGAAAAAATTGGATGATAAAAAAATAACATTGATTAAACACCAGAAGTAATTTACCAATGACTATCAATATTTTGATGGCCACTGCAGTTTATTTCAGAAAAGCCAAACATCTTATAGAAATTTTAATCATATTTAATCTTTGAATTAAGCTAAACAAATGAATTCTCTTTTTTTATATACAGAAGGATGAGAAAGTGTTTTTGCTCAATTCTAATCAAACTCTTCGAGCTGTATTCCTCAGAATGTTTGGGGCATGTTTTATAGGTGCTGTGCAATGCATACCTCCCACAAATAAAAATCTCAGTTAGTATTTTCTAATAACCATGGAGGTGTCATTTATAGCTCTGCGTGGAACGGTGCCACCGCAGCGCAAGACCCAGCTCTGCCCGTGCCTAGACCAGGGGAGTCCTGCAGTCAATGGAAGGGGCCAAGCGCCAAAGTTTGTGGGGCTCTGGGAAACCACCACCTGTATGTGCAGGGCTTCTTTATTAACTGTGCTTCGTTAAAGTACGGCGAAGTAATGAAAGACAAGTGTTGATTGTTTTCTCTTGGGTACCAAGTGCAGAGCAATCGTGGTGTCTTTCCCCATCCTGTGGGGTGGTGAGATGCAAGAGGACCCTTGCAAGAGGTTCTTGAGGACAGGGGCAAAAGGAGGGGTGAATGCTTTGTTTCCAAGGATTGGAACAAGCTAATTACATCGTGGAAGAGTGGGGTGTGAATAATATCCTCTTGGGAAGGGAAGTATGGAGGAAATAAATTGAAAAGGGTGACTACAGAGTGTATGTTCTGATGTTGTGAAAGGTAGACATAGAAGAGGCTGGGAAGGTGTGATTAGATTTTTTTTCAGAAGCACTTAGCTGCAGTCTGTTGAGATTCAGGGATTTACTATGGACTGGTAGTGTTTGAGAGCAGAGTTTGGGTGGTGCTAAACTATGAGACCCCTCTCCTAGGGGCAGATTCTCCCTGAAGGCTTTTCAGTGAGGCCATCATACTTCAGAACTGGGAAGAGGGCGCTTTCTCCAGCACCGTGTATGTATATGAACCATTGAGGACAGAATGAAATTGCAGCGCTTGATGAAGTCACTTTAGTTACAGCAAGATTTTTCAAAGGTTGGAATTACTCCTCTACCAACAGGACTCAAAGCTAGTTTTTGATTCCCTTGCCTTTGAGAGGAACTTGAACTGTTGAAGGTTCAAGGTAGTTGCTAGGCTATTTGAAGTGGAGGGGATTGGAGAGATTTGTTTTCTCCATTTTGCAGGAAATTTTAATTTGAAGGACAATTTTCCTAACAGACCTCCTTTAGAAACTCAGTCTTTAATGTGAGAACAGCTTTGCTTTCCTTTCCTAAAAGTTGTGTGGCAGCAGAAACCGAGTGGCCTAGGTTAAAGCAGTGTGTAAACTCTGACAGGTTTTGGATTCTAGTACTCTCAGCTAGTTGTAAAATGAAAAAAAATCACGTATTTTGACTGGAGATCTCTCAGCATGTTCTTAAAGTTCATTCAGAGATGAATGAATGAATTCTCGCACTTCTTTGCTGAGTATATTTAGTAGATAAAGTAAGTGTGATAGGCAAAATGGCCTGTTTGTGAAGGACATGGTTTTTCCTAAAGCAAATTTTTCTTTTTCTTCCTGAAAATATGTTGGATTTAACAGTGCTGATGTGTCCCAGTGGGGCTGTGGTCTGGTGGTCACAGGGCTGTGGGAAGTGGGATGACCCAAGTCTGGGCGACTCGGGATAAAATAATCTCTGAATTACCCAACGGAACAGGACTTGGTTCTGCTCCATTGTAGGGTGTTCCTGTAACTACCAGGAGACAGAGATCTTGGCTCTATCTTCTTCCAGCAAACTAAAGTCAGCATCTAAAAAGCGTTGTTTTAACATGGCTGTGTTTTATACAAACCTTTGGAATAATAATAATGCCAACAATGATGATAACAATCTGCTTCCCCCCCCAAAAAAAAAAAAAAAAAAAAAAGAGCTAGAAATTAAGGAGGGTAGGAAGAAAATTGTCATTCTGTGGTTGTATTTGGTATCTCTTGTTCCAGGGTGGGGAATTGAGAGGAGGATTCAGTTGTTTGCCGCAGTGTGGCACAGCCTCATCGGAGGAGTCTGCCGGGGTGCAGGGGGCTGACCAGCCAGTCTTGTGGTCTGCAGGCGTGTGCCTGCCCTCGTCTGACCCGGAATGCCTGACAGCTTCTTGTACCATCGCACAGGCTTCCTTTAACATATGGTTGCAAAGCTGTTGATGCTTACCTGCTTAGCTATCTGTACAAACTACTAGTAGGAACTACGTAAATACCTAACAGATGCGTGCAGTCACCCTGGGATTAATGCGTTCTGGACTCGGCCCCGTCAGCGTCGCACCCCTCTGCGCTCACCCTGCGTGTTTGCCGTGCTCATGTGCCGCACACCTGGGATATGCTGGCAGTGTCCTCGCTTCAGCGAGAGAGCCCCCAGGTTCAAAGCTATCCTTGCATCTTAGTTCTCATGCACAAACCTTTTGAGGTTTTCTCTTAGTGTTCAAAAGGTGTGAGCGTGGTGTTACATCTTTAAAACCTATTCTGACCTGATTTTGAATACAATGAGTATCAAAGCAGAAAGAACTGGGTAAATAGATGCAGGGAGACATCATAAGGAAAACAAAACAGCTCCTGAACTTGCCAGTATTGCTTCGTGCTTGTTCTTGTGCACCTCTAAACTAGCAAGAACCCACCACCTCACTCAGCTGGGTGTGCAGGTTTCAGGTGCCCCAAGCGTGTGGGCTTTCAGAATGTGGCTCTGGGACAGGGGCACCTATACTGAGCAGCTTTGCAGCGATTTCATTTTTTGATGATGGTCACAGTCCTCCTCTTGAGAAGTCTGCATAGGGGGGTAAAAAGGACTGTTAACTGGACTTTCAGCTATAAGACTTTATCTCCCAAGGTTGGATGGAGCTGTTAGAGCACCATGGGGGTTTAGGTGCACTTAACACGTGTAGGATTGAATCTTAAACTGGAGGAGAGATTGATCCTCTTCTGGGCCCAGCTTTGGCTAACAGTCCTCTTGCTGTTCAGTCCTGGTTTGTTTGCTCGTTTGGGTTTTGATTTTGTTTTTAGATGTGCAGCCAATGTTTCACTAGCCAGTTACAGCAACAGAAAAATACAAATAGTCTGTGAATGTATATCTTAAGGCACATCACTGATTTCAAATTATTAATATTCAATAATTCATGGATGTTTAATGAAGTGACATATCAAATCAGAAGAACAACTGAGAAATTTCTGTAGCTTAATTCTCCTCACTGCAGAATGTAGCTGCTATTGCTGCTGTTGTTATTGGGAGTCATAGATTAAGCTTAGTGTTATGTGTGATGTTAAATTTCAGGGACTAAAAAAAAGGATGCTTTTCACTGCCAAGAATTTACTGTAACATTCTGAGCTATTGAATCTGAGAACTATAAAGATGGACATCATTGGTGAAATCTCAGCATCCTTTTTTGGTCAGTTTGTCAGCAGTGTAAATGGATCCCAGGGTTGCTTCAAGGGCTTGTTAAGCTTTTCTTCTTTAACCGTGCTCAAATTTAAGGCTCTCTTTCACCTAAGTAGCTACCGATTTATGTCCCTAATTTCTATTAATTCTGAGTCTCTTTCATACATTGTTATAACTTGAAATGGAAAATATTGGTTACAGTCCAAGAGAAAAATTTATAGCCTGTCATTGTAGCTTCGTGCTGTTTCAATACAATAATACGAATGCATTCCCTCTTCGTGATAAGTGTATTTTTCCTTTTACTTTCTCATGCAACATTCAGACTCTTTCCAGACTGACTTTGTCTCTGTGGTCCCAGAGATTATAAATGCTCAGTGAGCCTTTAACGGTATTTTTTACCCGTTAAAGCAAGGGGCACGGACTCTCTTGTTCTCTGTCACAGTCAGGCTGGGACTGCAGGAGGCAATTTTGATCTCATGTAGCTAAAAGCTGGGACTTGTTGTATTTCCCTGTTAGGTCACCTTATAACCTCATGGGTGTTCTCCTACAGTTTCTATTGGAAATATGGCATTGGCTAACGTTGGAGAAGTTAAAAAAAGATTTTCAGGCCTAGCAGAGCTCCTGTTGATGTGTTCAGAGAGGAGATGGAGGAACTGCTGCATGTTTTGAAAGTGAGGAGACCTGCTGGACAAGATTTTCTTTCCAGCAATCAAGGGAGGATGGGAGTCTCACAGCAGTAATGTGGACTCCTCTAATTACCACTTCCAAGTTATTAGCATCTGGAGCCCTTTTTCCCTTTTCTATCTAGCAATTATAGAGTGGGATAGATTAACATGTTGCAGAAGCTGTACAGTGGACCAAGTTTCTCACCGTTGGCATTTATTTCTTCGCTGAAATCGGTACTTTCAGCTTGCTACCTGGTGCTGAATCCCAGGCTGTTCTCTACATAGAATAATGTGTTTTCAAGTACTGCACAAATTATTTATTTACTTCTCTGCTCCCTGCCCCCATGAAAGAAAACAGCACATCTTAAAAAGCCGAAGAAAACCAGGCAGACACATGTTTTGCACATGAAGAATCACGTCTGTAGTAAAATGGGATCCATATGTGTGTTTTGGATGTGAGCATCGATGTTCAATTCAGCTTTGCCCACATGCCAGTGCGTGTGCGCCGCTGCCGAAAGCTCAGAATTTCCTTGCTAAATCACACATCAAATTTGAACCTGGAGTTGAGTTAGAGTCATAAGTTCATATTTTTCTGTTGTTTCTTTCTCCATGTATAGGGTCCTTTGTTTACAACCCAAATCCTCTCAAGATTAAACTTTAAAAAGACTCTGTGATTTAGTGGACTTAGGATCAGATTCTAACCTCCAGTGTGAAGTGAGCCTGACTGCAGCGCTCAATAGCAGCAGAGGATTGTTTGCAGTTGTGAAGCAGTGACCAAACATTATTAAAAAAAAAGATGCTGGGACTAATTTTGCATGGATGAAATATTCAGATGAATATTAAAAATTGAGTAACAATAGACGGTGACATAGTGTTGTAGTTACTAAGGGTAAAAGAGAAATTACTACCGTTCCATTGCAGCATTGCTTTCCCTCTCCCTTAATTTCTTAGGAAAAATCTGCATATAAAGAAATATGCTAACTTGAAGCGATCTGCTGCATGTGTCCTTCAGAAGGATTGGGACAGATGGAAAATTGTCCTGCATGAATCTGTTTGCAGTTTTAAAATTTATAAAGATAATTGTCTTTTCTGTTCATCTTCCAAGTTTGGGGCTTGTTTATGCCTATACATTAATTTTATTCCTTCCTTTCACTTCCTTCCCAAATAAGAACAATCTTGTAGGTTAAGATCAGATCCTTAGGTGCTTTGTACTCCTCTGCTAGTGGAAAGCAGCTGTGACTGCACTGGCCTCCAGAGGGTTTGAAATGCCATCTCTAAGGCTGTCCTAGGTAAGTGGTGGCAGTAGCATCTGTATGCCGTCTCCCCCCTCTTGCTGAGATACACTTGGAGCAGAGGGGAAAACCTGTGACCATCAGATTAGTTCTGTCGAATACGAGTAAAAAGGAGGGTTTGGCTGGAGATCGTTCCTGGAGCTTGTTCTGCTGCAGCTGTTAGCTGGATAATCTGAAGATTATTTTGGAGACTGGTGGTATTCTGCCCTCATATCGTGGTTATTTTCAGGTTCAGGTTTTAAATAAGGAAAGTTCCTTCCTGTGTTTGCACAGAATTTAGTGTGGGGCCACTAATGTTGTGTGGTAGAAATAAAGGAAATTTGAAAGTAATGCATCAAGGAAAAGGGAGGGGCGTAGGGGATTGAGGGGGCAAGAGGTGCCTTTGTTGCATTTATTTTCTTGATTCTTTCTTTTTTGTCATCATGGTCTTGCTCCTGAAAGATCTAGCAAACTGCTTGCTACTAGAACTTCATTATATAGTGACTTTTGAACCTTCCTACTGGGTCTAGGTGATCAATTATTTTGTAAAGAAACTGGAGTGGTTTTTTTTCCAAAGCTATGTTTTATTTTCATTTGTAATTATCTCCATATAAGTCTTCCTTCAGTTTGAGTCTTCAGTTGGACGCACATGCATACTGACTTGCATGTAAAAGATCTGTGACAGCCATCTCCTGATGTTTCATACCATAATCATTATCTGGATCAGGCCCTGAGTCCCTGGGAGATCAGAGATCCTCCAGCAAGCTGGTTTGAGTTTACCTATGGGACTCAGAACTCTGCTCACGGTTTTATGTCATCGATAAATCTTCTTTTTTTAAAGGGAGGAAAGTGGCTTTAACTTGTTATTATCTTGTCTTTGTGTTAGAGAACAGTTTCTTAAAATCGTAGACCTGTAAAAGCAATGGCATCAGCGGGAAGTCTGGTCCATGTGAGTGTTTTTGTGAGTTCTTGAATCTTCCCCTGAATGTTCTCGTTAGGTTTAACCATTGTATTTCTCAAATTCTTAAGTGAAGTGTGAGTTTCACTCACCTGTTGTGTAAGGAATCCGTATAAGGATAAGATGGGTTTGATTTTTCAGAGAGGAAATGGTTAAGCTGATTTTACCAAGGTGCTGTTGTCTGCAATAAGTAAATGTACAAAATACAGAAATAGCTGCGCTTCTTATCTTGTGTCCAGAATGTTATCTCTGAAGGTGTTATTTAAGAAACACAGGCAGAATTTTTCATCTTTAAGTTGATCTTTTAAAATGTTGTCATGGCTTCATAAGAAATCCACACTTCTTATAGCCCTGAGGTAATAATGTCGCCTGTAAGGGTAGATCCCAGGATGATTCCTGGGACTGTGCAGCGCCTCAGGACTGTGACTGGAGAGGGATCGATCCAGGTGACCTTTCACTTGGCCAAGATAATACGTCATATTGGGGCTGCTCAATGGCCAGACCTTGTGGGAGCCTCAGTAGGCAGGTGGTGAGTTTCAAGGGTGTTGTACTTTCAGCTTGCATAGAAGTTCATGTAAGAAAAATGGATGTTTGCGTGAATGCAGATATGAAACTGAGGTTTTGTCATAGAATGCCCTGAGTTGGAAAGGACCCACAAGGATCATTGAGTCCAACTCCTGTCCCCTGCACAGGACACCCCAACACACTTCATGTGTCTGAGGGCGTTGGCCAAACACTTCTGGAATCTTGTCCAGCTCGGTGCCGTGACCGCTTCCCTGGGAGCTGTTCCAGGGCTCCATCACCTTCTGAGGGAAGAACCTTTTCCTCACGTCCAGCCAAACCCTCCCCTGGCATCCTCCTGCCATTCCCTCGGGTCCCGTCTTCATGTAGGTGGTAACTGCCATGTTGTGAACCAACAGGACCTCTCCTCCGGTTCAGAGTCCCGTTGTTGCTGCCGTGCCGCCCCAGCATTCTGGAGGCGAACCGAAGCACGGCTCACGGTCGGAGGACTCCAGTGGCAAATCAGTGGCTAATAAAGACAGGCAGCAAGAGCTGCAGCCGTGCTGGCCTTCCCCACAGCAGGGTACCACAGATGTTTCAGATAACAAAGTGAGCTTCGCTGACAGGACATGTGTGTAATATATAAAATAATGGGAACCAAAGGACGGGGGGGAAAGGCCACTCCAATCCACCCATGTAAAAATGTTTTTTATTTACAAGTGAGCAGCTGAATACGAATGTTTTCTGCTTACATAGAAGTAGGAATTAGCAGGCTGATGTGGATGAGAGATGTTGCCTGGTTTCTAGTAAAATAGACTGTGCATTGGAATAATTTTCTTGTCCCTTGGCTGAGTCCAGATCTTCAGCTGGGGTAAATGCATGCATTTTATTCCCTCCTTTGAAGATCTGGCCATGCTGTGGCTGGGGGGATCATGAACGTGGTTTCCTGTGCAACGCTGTGGAAGGCCAAACAGCTTTTGGTCAGTACCAGCTCTACCAAAACAATTGTTACACTGAGAAGTTTTGCATGGTAGACCTGGAGAAACAAGAATATGCAGTAGTGACCCACAACTATGAGGAAAAAAGCTGTGAGCAGTTCTCAAGTAAGATAATTAGCCGGGAACTGGAGGAAGCAGAAATCCCTGTTTTTGTGATATAATAGGCTTACCCTCTACTGTTCAAATGTCCCAAAGTAATTAGATCAACCTCATAGTCGAGGAATCCTTGGGTGAAGGAGACTTTCACAGTCCTTTCCTGCCCTGGTCCCAAGGGCATGAACAAGGAGCATGAATGGGGCACCCAAGAAATTTGCAGGCCACCCAGTGCCACGGTTATCTGGTGAATGTGTCAGGGTCCCATGTGACTCTGTGTGTGGCCAGCTGGACGAGGGTTTGCGAACGGGACTGGAGGAAAACCCAGAGCACAGGTTGTCCCCTATGTGCATTCTCCACGCCTGTGCTGCACCGCCAGCGCTTGTAAGCCACAAACAAGAACCAACCAAGGGCATGCAACTTGTCAGCTTGCTTTGGAAGAGTAATAGACAATGGGATTCAGTGTGATGGAACAGGAAGCTCCTATTGGAGGCTAATAAATGTTCTCTTGTAAAATGGGGAGATGCTTATGTGAGTTCAGATATGAAGTGAAAGTAAGACAGCCCCCAGAGGAATTACTGAGGTAATAAATGCACTTACTAAGGCAGTGTGTGCCGGAGTGAGACAGAAATGGGCTAAGACCAGAAGAAAATTGGAACCTCAAGTGCAAGCTGAAGCTCAGTGGTGAGATGAAATTCCACTCTTTCCTCTGAGAAAAGAGTATTTGCTGGTGACTGACTTGATTATCTGGGATTGGCATGGCCGTTGAAGAGAACAACAGTGTATGGTTTCTGCCATCTGTCTTGTTTTAAGAAGCAGGAGATGCACGTAGAATATGGTCACCAGCTGAGGGAGGGTTTGGCTCTCTAGATGCACACATTTTTATGTACAGATTGTGTTGTTGCTGCTGCAGCATCGGAATGGGTCAGGATCTGTTTGGGTGTCAGATTATTGTGGCATGAGTCTCAACGTCACAAGGTGGCAAAGAGTCTTTGGGACTGGCTGCGGGATGTGTGATTTGCCCTGCATGATGCTGCTCTGCATATGCTCGTGTGTTCAGAATAGTCATCTGAATTGTGAGAGGTGAGGGCAGGCATTTGTTCACAGCAAAATCAACTTGAAATCAGAGATGAATGATCTATAGTAGACGTTTCTGAAGCTGAAATATAACTACAGGGTAGGTAGGTTGCTCCAAGAACTTATGTCTGTAAACGTGCTGTGGTCTCTTTATCAAGGTTTATGTTTTCCCAGTTCGCTAAAGGCAGGTGTAGAAAAGCAGGAGTTCTGTGCTGTGTTCTTTAGCTGAAGAAAGTAAAATATATCCTGATTTTCTTAAAAGTAATCTAAGTATTTTCGCCTCTGAGCAGTGTCTGGTAATTGAGCTCCACCTTGAATGTGCCAAGGTCAGCATTCGAGGCACAGAATATGCTCGTCAAGCTGCCCAACAAGATACCTTTATTCTGCCAAATTGGAAAACTTGTGTGCAACTCAAAAGATCAGAATGGAGTCCTTACTGAGCAAGGTTAGGAGGGATAGAAACAATCGGCTTATATTGAGTATTTTTACTTCATAGGAATGTGGTTCTGATTGCTGAAAATGTATCCTTTGCATGAAGTACAAGCATAATCCTATGCCTACTTTGCCCTTTGAGTAAAAGTATGCTTAATAGCAATTTCAGAGGAAAAAAAAAATCTATTTAAAGCCTGTTGAGCAGAATATCCACTTATAGAGGGAACTATAAGTGAATAATGTTAATGGAGTTCTGTTTGGTAAAACGCATAGGACAACTAATAGAATCAAGCTCCTGTAACAGTGGGTGATTGAATTACATTTAAGAGAGTACCTAATTTATGACCTTTAAAAATAGTTTTAGAGATGTCTGCTTGATAGGTTTGGTAAATTCCAGACCTCCGTCACGCAAAGTTTTTAGAAATCTCATCTCTCACTTTATATAATGGTCAGAGGGTATTCTGTGCTCTTGTGCGTCAGTAGCTCCGTTAAAATATTGAAATAGGCTAATTACTGAAAGAAAATTGCTGTCTGGAGAAAATTATTGTACCTGTTTGTTAGAGTGGGAGAAGTTCTTACCTGGAGTAAATTCTGAACACCAGCAATGAATAATGACCAAACCCAGGACCTCCTCAGAAAGAGGAATTAAGCCCTATAATTACCTATTATTGAGTGTTTTTGCTCAAAACATGAGTTTTTTATAAATTAGAAGTTTGTGACTAACTTCCAGCAGTCACTGCCATGTTGTATACAGGAACATCAAGTTTTATACTCCCATTTTTTTCCCCTCCCATTTAATTTTGTGATGTCGGTTTTATTGCTGTGAAACTTTGTTTCTGCCTTATCTTACACAAAGGAACCCCCCGACTTTACTGCACAGTTTATTAAAATTGGTTGTGGTTTTGTTTGTTTTAAAGAGGTCACTCCTGCAGACGTTTGATGCTGATTTTGTGTTGTGGAAAGGGAGGAGAATTTGAGCGCCCTTCCATGTAGCATTGGGTTTTATAAAGAGGTTCTCTGTAGGAATACCCTTCCAAAACTCCTGTTAAGTTTTACATGGTTCCTTAAAACATCTTACGGTTTTGTTAGCCTTTGTGCCCAAGGGTTATGCCTGCTGCGATGTCATTCATTGCTCATCTTAAAAGACCAGAGAACAAAGGTTGAATAAGCTGCTAATCTTCTGGATCAGCCAGCCAGTGTTATTCAGGGGTACATGGGAATTCAGAGCACCGATCCTTCCAGGCAAGAGGTGCAGGAGAGGGGCTGCGGGGCTGCCACAAGCACTCTCTCCCTTGCTGCGTGCCGGTTGCCGGAGCGCTGATGCGCCGTGCTGTCTGCAATGTGGCTTTTGCTGGCTGGATGCAGTGGAGCTCTCCATGGAGCACCGCACTTCCAGAGCTACAAATGGAACGGGGTAGTTCAGGGATACAGTTGTTTGATTTATTAATTTTTAAGTTCGACTTAGCAAGAAAGACCCTGGCACGTTTTAGGCCTTGCTCGTTCCCCGTGAGGCAGTGTGCTGTGTCTCTGCCTGAGTCTTTATTGCGATAACCTCAAAATTCATACGGTTGCAGAGTCAGAGGCCACAGGGCTGGACTATATCTGCACGGCCAAGGAGCAGATGGGACAAGAGCAGTGACGCTTCGGTAGTCAGTCGTATTTAGGGTTCTGTACTTCATAATGTCAAGTTAAAACATCCTGGTTTAGGGTTAGGGTCGGTGAGCCCTTGTCTTAACCACCACTTGGAAGTGCCCCACATGACTCCCAGAAAAATTTGCTCTGACTGTTAGTTAAGGGCTGTTTCTTCTCTGTCTGTGGGGTTTGTGGCTCCATATGGTGGTTTTTCAAGGCTGCTCGAAGAGTAAGCAAGCAGTACAGGGCTTCAGTCACACAAAGGTCTGGGACACAGTCTGTAAATTTAAAGAAGAAACTAAATGCATGGAAGGTTGCTCAGAGCAGTGGTGGCTGCCCCATCCCTGGAGGTGTTTAAGACTAGTTTGGATGGGGCTCAGAGCAACCTGATCCAGCAGGAGGTGTCCCTGCCTGTGGCAGGGGTGGAGCCAGATAGGCTTTCAAGTCCCTTCCAACCCGAATCATTCCATGGTTCTATGGTTCTCGATATTTATTTTACACCGGATATGCCAGGAATCAGAGATTAGGTCTTGCTTCTTTTTGCCACTCTTGTTGGTTTGTTATCATACCTTTTCCAAAATCAAATGGGTTTTGGAGGTCTTTTATTTATTTATTTTAAGATTTTATTGCTGCTTTTCTGCAAATGGAATTACTGCCCTGTCCTGTGCTTCAGTGGTTGCAGCAAGGAGAGATTCTGGCTTTGCCCCAAACTGCTTACAGCCTGGATATTTTTCCAGTGACCATCTCTGGATCAGTGAGGAACATTGTCATGAGGATCAGAGAGAATGTCAGGCTAATTCTCCAAAAATTATTTATAGTCCTCAGATAATTGTCCTGTGAAAGTTTCCAGTGCTTCCAGTTTCTTCCTACCAGCCCCTATTTTCAGCTATCGGTTATAGAATCTCGACTTAATATTGTTAATTGCATAGTAAACAGAACAATATTGTTTGCCCCAAGACAGATTCCCATTTCTCATTACAGAATGCTCATAGGCCACAAATCATTGATACCATCTCCACCAGTTACAATAAAGTTTATCTTCAATCTGATAAAACGCATGTACTGAATAATAACTGTTGCTCTTATTGGAGTGGTTTGAAAACATGCTTTTTAGAAAGCTAGGTAGTTCACTGAAGGTACAATTCTGCATTTACTCTAGCAAAGAGAGGTGAGAGCCGTCGACATGAATGGTCAAATTTCCAAATGTGACTCTGGGGGCAGCACGTGCAGCTGCACTTGACAATGGGTGAACCTCTCACCATGGCCCTGGTCAACTCAACCAGTCAGGCTCATTGCTCCTGCATTCATTGTTTGTACTTGAACCCTTTATTCGGTGTGTTATGTGTCTGTATCTTTAGGTTATTCAAAGAGAATTAAAGTACTTTCTGATGCTGTAAGAAGGTTTCTCTATGCAGTTTAAATGCAGAGATTCCCCAGTGGTCTGGAGGTTCCTGCCTCAGTCCCCAGGATGAGCAGTTGCCTTTGCACATGAAGTCCTGGCTGGAAACTGAATGCTTTTCTTCCACCACTACTTACGCACACTCATAGATGAAAAAGAAATAACTTAATATGACACAAACCACCAAAATCCATAAAGGGAATGCAGGGGGGAAAGTGTGGATATTGTAATGCTCTTCACCTAGTTAGCACAATGTGGAAATCTTCCTGTCATGCATTTCCAGTCTTCTCTGGTGAGCTTAGGTACTCTTTGGGGGTTTAATCTTTTAGCCCTAAATGGTTTTATGTCATATATATGAAGTTGGAAGCATTTCCATCATTGTCTAACTGTCATTAAGAACAATGATTGGCCTTAGTGTTAGGTGTCACAGCTGAGTTTTGCATTTTGCTACCTCTTTCCATTGAGATCAGACTCAGCAAGTTCAGCTCTAAATACAAACTTCTTTAAAGCCTAGCTCTGCTCTTGCCTAAGGGCAGTGCCTCTTTGGTGAGAAGTCAAAAAATCTGGAGCTGGTTTTAAAGTTCAGGGACTTTCTAAGCCAATTGAAAATACTGTGCAGGTCCATCAGGTTTTGGATTGGGCTGTGCAAAGCTGTGATTGAATCAGGTTCTGGTTTAATTCTGTGGGGAAGCAAAGATTCAGCAGGATCCTTTCAGAGTTGAACCCCAAACTCATTAAAATATTACAATAAAGTAATTAATGCACATGGCCACTAGACACTCTTAAAATGTAAATTTCACAGCTGTAAGAAATTAGATTTGTTTAAAAATAACAGAAGGCTCAAGTACAAATTATGGCGTAAAAGCCTATAAAATTTCAAACTTGGTTTTAAGGCACAGACTTTTTTTTTTTTTTTACTGGATCATTTACTTCAGCACTAGTGCTCAAACTGAATTCCTGCTCCATCGTTTGCTTCTGATGCTGCAGCTGGTCACCAGTGTGGAATCGATTCATTGGGAAGTTTTCTTATCAGAAGGTGGGGCTTTGGGAAGAAGGCAAAATTTGCAATGAGTCTATGTCCCACCTGAATCCCATCGTGCATTTGGGAGGTGCCAGGCTCTCGTTAGTGGACACTGTAAGATGGGATTCATCAAGTCCTGCTGGGGGACAGGTAGCTCCCAGCTGGCACCCCCGCGTTGCCGGGCTGGGGCTGCTGCTCGTTCACCCTGCGTGCGTTTTGGCTGATGTACGTATAACTTGACCAATGTCAGTAGTTTCCAGAAGTCAGCACCCCTCAATCTATCTGTGCGGCAGGGACTAAGGAAATCAAAGCCATTCCAAAGGTCAGGAGCGATGGACCCAACTGGGTTTCACAAGGGGTGCAGTGTATGTCCTTTCAGCGCAGAGGCCCTATGCCAGGTTCTCTGGCCCTTCCTTACCCGTCAGTGTTTACAAACATGGCTCTGGCTATAACGCAAGAAAAGGCTTTGACTCACAAATGACCAGCAGTGTATTTCAGTCATTTACACCCAAACCAAGACTGAAGTACGGGGCTCCACAATGGCTTCTTGGCACACCAGCTTCAGCTGAGCATTGAGACGGCCAAAGGAAGGCATTCCAACTGAATGTGTTCCAGATGAATCCTGTTGGAGATCCATTTCTAAATTTATACTACGTGCCTAACTATTAAAAAGTTCAAATTATGACCTCTCTAATGTTATTTTAATGCTTGTTTTTAAAAATGTAATTATAAATCAAATTACATTTGAGATCTGAAGCTGACAGTAGTGAGCTGGAACACTCTAAGAGCCGCTTTAAAAATAACCCCTCTCAAACTTTGTTAGTGATTTCAGGCAGAAAAGTGCAAGTGGCTTGGCCAGATTCATCCATGCTCTGAGATGGGACAGCTTGCAAAGTGTCCCTTGTTTTCTGTTTCCAGAGAAGTGACATGGGATCTTACCTCTTCACCTGGGAACTGCAGTACCAAAGTTTGACTTTCTTTGCTCTTAATTAGAAAGCATGAGCTCATTTAAATTATATTCCTCCTTTTCTTTTCTCATTCTTTACCATAACTAATTTCTCTAAAGATTAAGATTTCTAAACACTGAGCAGCCACCACAAAAAAAACCCACCGAGCTGAGAAAAGCAGGCCGTGATATGGCAGCAACGTTTTTGTGCAACTCAAGCAGTGCCAGGAAGGAAGCTCGCTTGGTGACAGCAGCAGTGTTGGTCAGTGGTGTCTGCCCCCCTGGGGGACGGTGTCATAAACACCTTCGAAAAACAGGGCTGGAAAAGTGACCAGAAGGACATAGCTAAAAGCATGTAAGCGTTCTATAACCTTCTGTGACCGAGTGACTAGACTCTTGGATGAGGGAAAGGCTGTGGATGTATCTTCCTGGACTTCAGTAAAGCCTTTGATACAGTTTCTCACAGCATTCTGCTTCGGAAACTGTCACCTCTGGCCTGGACGGGCGCACACTCTCCTGGGTGAAAAACTGGTTGAATGACCGGGCCCAGAGGGTGGTGGTAAATGGAGTTAAATCCAGCTGGAGGCCAGTGACAAGTGGGGTTCCCCAGGGCTAAGTGCTGGGTCCAGTCCTGTTTAATGTCTTTATCAACGACCTGGATGAAGGCATCGAGTCCTCCCTTAGCAAGTTTGCAGATGATACCAAGCTGGGTGGAAGTGTGGATCTGCTGGATGGTCGGGAGGCTCCAAAGGGATCTGAACAGGCTGGACTGCTGGGCTGAGACCAACGGCAGGAGGTTTAACGAGGCCAAATGCCGGGTCCTGCACCAGGGGAGATTTAGGCTTGAGATTAGGAAAAAGTTCTTCGTGAAGAGCGTGGTTAGGCATTGGAATGGTCTGCCCAGGGAGGTGGTTGAGTCGCCGTCCCTGGAGGTGTTTAAGGTGAGGGTGGATGAGGTACTTAAGGGCATGATTTAGGGATTGGTGGAAATGATTGGACTCGACGATCCGGTGGGTCTCTTCCAACCTGGTGATTGTGTGTGATTCTGTGTTCAGTGGGGGCAAAATATTCTGTTAAAGTCATGTCTGTAATGGTTATGGGAACTTTATGCTTCTATTTCTTGCAGTGAATGTAAATGCCTGCATTAAGTACTCCTGTAACTTGCCTGAACCCAAACTACTCCACAAAGACAGTGTATTAGAAACTAAAGAATTCAGTTTTCCATTTACATAGATGGAATTTAAGGTGGGGGGAAGAATCACTGGATAAGTAGATCTGAACAAACAATTCGTAGTGTGACTCCTTGGATGTGTTTTGGAGTTGTTCTTTCCTTGTGAACGTGCAAAGTATTTATTCAGTGGTTATTTCCAGGATTCTTTGGTGAATAACATGTTTAAAAAATGATTATTTGTAGAGTTTTTTGCTTAGATTTTTATAAATTTATAGTCATAGCTGGTTACCTAAATCATGTCATTTCTTCTGTTCCCTGATTGCATGAGTTACATATTTGCTCAATCCAATACACAATGTAAATTGTGAACGTTGTGGCTGAACATACGTTTCAGAATTTTTGGTTTGTTGCTCAGTTACATAAATCTGCCAGATAGAGGAGGGAGGGGACATGCCACATGATCTACTTACGCAGCTAATACTTTAAAATTTTGAGATTATATATCCAGAAGTATACATTTTGACCACGGCGTGTAGATTATATAAAATGAGTGGTCTCATTGCTATTCCCTGATTAATGGTTGAAGCAGTTACATCTACAGAATGAATGCCACATTCAAACTTCAACTTGAAATTTGAAGTCAATGAATATTTAAGCATTCATTCTAGATGTTGACTGTGAAGACATGCTAATATTGGTACAGCACATATGCTCCATATTTTGCAGACAGACAAAACCAGTTGTTACGTGTTCCTAATGCAGTTAACTCTGAATTTTACTTTGAGTTACAATGTTTTATACCACTCACTCAGCTCTTGTTTTTACCCTCTGTTGCAGATGGGGAAACTGAAGCGAAGAAGTTGAAGAATCCCTCCTGGGCCACAGAGTGTGTTGGTGTCTGTTTCCACTCCCTGGACATGTGCACAGACTACTAGACTTCACTGCTCTGGCTGCAGCAGGTAAGGCAGATGTCACGTAGTGTGAGCAATTCTTGAATTGACTTAAATATTTCTCAGAAAGGGGACTCCCAAATATATGAATACAAGATTTCTGCTCCGGACAAATCCCTGAAAATCATGCAAAGCAGACTGTTCCCTGTTGCAGCGGAAGAAAAATCATGGGTCGGTGGTGTGTCACCTAATAGCTAAAACGTATTTGTGCATTAAACAAACATCTTTTTTTTCCTGACAGTCCTTAAACAGCTGCTGTGGTGGGCTGAAGGCCTTTTATTTTCACTGTCAAATAACACTGTTTGAGAAACGGACACCAAATACCTGTGACTTAAGGTGCTTTGTTTTTGTTGGAAGGGCTACAATTACAGAGGAGACTATAGATGTGGCAGGGCATGCTTAGATGTTGTTCAGAGTTGTGCAGGCTGTGTTCATACTGCAGTTGCTGCAGCTCTTGCACAGTCACTTAGAGAGCTTCCCCGTGTGGTACCATTGTAGCACACAGTGCCAGCTCCACATTTTCTTAGAAAGCTTTTTGGCACTGGCACTAGCCAGTTCAAAGCATTTGGGAGTTGTGTCTGCTCCAGGGAGTACAGTGTAGACATACGCAGAAGTTTTGCTCCATAATATTAAAAATAAAAACTTTCTGATGGTGGTGAGGATTTGCATGGGTAATAATTGTCAGATTGTGTAAGTGGAGAACTCTAGAAAGGAGGTCCTAGGCTCAAGTGGATAGGACACTGGTGCGATTCTGTGACAAGGGTACTCCGTCACTTAGTGGGGCTTAGATCCTGTCCCCATTCTCATGATGTGAGCTGCCTTTTTTGTAGGGGTAACAGGATTTACCCATGAATCTGTCTGGATTCATTTAGGAAGCGTCATCAAAGCTGTGTGCTCTATCTCTGTGGTGCAGGAGTCACGCCAGGGGGTAGAGTCCAAATCCCTCCGTGTGCTGACAGACTGCTTCCTTTCCTTCCCCCACATATTGAAGATGTAGAATTTGTAGACCAATAGAGACTAATAAGGTTGTTCCCTTTGAAGAGCTTCTTTTCTGCCACTTTTCCTTGTCAGGCATAAACTTCTGCACAAGGTGGTAGGTAGGTTGGTAGTAGGAGATGTTAGCTCAAACATGGTCTGGCCATCTGTGCCTTGGTTGGAAATGTGTTCTCACTAGAGCCTTTTTTGGAAGAAACTCGTAAATGGCAATCAGGGTTCTAAAATCTACTCTGGTGAGGAGGCAGATTTGTTTTCCAGGACTGTAGCCCTTGAGTAGCGGCTGACAAGGCCCCAGAAACAAGGTTGGACTCAATGAGGTCTGGTGGTAGCTGCCCAGTAAGTGTGTAGACGAGGGAAATAATAATGACCTCTGATATTCGTTTTATTTCTGGATAGTTCCCAGATGAGTCAATAAAGTTGCAGCCTGGTTGCACTGTATTTCTCAAGTGTTATCTTTCTTCCTATGTGTTCAGGAGAATATAGCCCAGACACTGCTGCCGCTTTGTAGTCACGCAGTTCAGCCACATTCACGTGAAAAGACTGACTGAAATGAATGAGGTTGCTTTGGAAGCACCTTTCAGCATAGTGCATAACTGCTTAGAAGAATGGCCTTGAGGCAGCAGCGGGGTTATTCAAATGCTTGTAGTGAAGTGTGTGCTGAAGTACTTCACTGTGTGGAAGGTTCTTCAGCTTTTCCTGTGTGATGTGAACTGATTTCATAGACTCATAACTGTATTGTCACCTTTAGGAGGACACAGAGTCTGGCTATACACTTAAGTAGTTCAGTAGGTTCTTCATTTACTTTGCTTCATTTCTTAACAGTGCAATTCTGCATATAAGAAATTTGTTTTGCCCTTTTGTAGCCTTCTCTTCTCCCAGTGCTCTGTGGAACGAACGTCCAGAATTTCAGAATTATTATTCTCTTGTATTACAGTAAGGATTCATGCGACGTAGGTCTGTGTGCGTGTGCTCTCCCTCCTCTGGCATGCAATCCAGAGTCTATATTTAACTCTGTACATGCAGAGTGCGAAGAATCGCAGATAGCAGCTGTTGGGGGTGACCACGTAGGTATACAGGGACAAAAGAACTTAAAATAATTGCATAAATGACATCTGCAAAATGCTAATCTCCCTGCAAAGGGTCCCCCCAGCAACAGGCGACATGCGTGTTTGTGTGCGCTGTGTTTCCTGCTGCATGCACTTAATTCTGTTTGAACCGTATCAAGGAGACTTGAGGAAAAAAAAAACAACCATTAAAGACTTGCTCTTTGTTTTTTTCAATCTGTGACCCCAGCAATCTCTTTAGCGAGCCATGGTTCAGCAAACTGGCACACAGCAGTAGTTCTACAGTGGAAAAATCATAAACCAGATGGAAGCTTTACATTTTTGTTTAGTTTTTAAGAGCAGTTTTTATAACATCGCTTAAAATCATTCTGATGCATCATACTGTTTACACTTAAAGCTTTGTAGCTAAGATGTTTACACTATAGAGAATGTTTTAAGATATTTTATAGTTATGATATTTAGATAATTGGCAAGCAAAAAGATAGTTTGTTGAGATTACAGTGATGTTGGTAACCGTGAAGTAACTTATGAGTCTCAATAAATATGTCCAGTACGGTGGAAAGTACAAACTCAGTTAAAACAAAACAACACAAGAGGGAATATCTTTTTAGTGAAATCATTTCCTTTTCTTAATCAAAAGATGACAGCCACAGCCTTAGAACTCCCATCTGTAATGCACCACTCCACGTAGCCACATACATGCCTTTGCTTTTTATGATTGATACGGTTATATCAAATCGTCAATTAATATTCTGCAGGAGTTCAGGCAAATTGTGTACAAAAGTTAATAATGGTCACTTTCCTTGCAGAAGTTGAAATGGTCTGACGTGAGTCCCGCTTGTTCTCTCTTGATACTCCATTTTCAAGATAAGACAACATCTTGATGTTTTTGTATAGAAGAATGTCTTAGAGTGTAGTTTTGGAACATTTAAAAAAAAAAAGTCTCAAAAAATGCATTAATCAAAAACAATAACTCCTTTTAACTTTTGTAACTGCTCAGAAGTGAAGTATGAAATAGTCTGTGTGTGGGCCACAAATGTTGGGAATGCAAACATTTCACAATAAACATGTTTAAATGAAAGTACTTGGCTAGATACTCTGGAAGATAGTACATGTTGGGTTAATTAATGCATACTCCATAAAAATAAACTTCACTTTCAAGATCTGACCAATAAAAATCATTAGTATATTTGGATCAGATGTGCTGATGGATGATTTCTATGTATATGTTAAAGTTTTGCAAAGTGAATTGTCCTTGAAACAGATTTCAATTGAAAGTCAGAATGACCCATTACATCTAGTCTTTGTGTTTTCCTATAGCAATATGATGAATTATTTCAGTTTTATCTTCTATACCTGCAATTGATTTACTATTGATGGGTTTGAATTTATCATTTTAAGTGTGCGACTCACAGCTACACAGCTAGAAACTGTTGGCTTTCACAGAAATTGTTTTCCAGTAGAATGCAGTATCTGATTCCAGGTGCAATCAAATTACCATGCCACATTATTTTTCTTCAAAAAAAAGCCAGATCTTAAATTGAATCATTTTAGTACATTCATAAAAATAATATTTTACATTAAAAATCATATCCTACTCTTAGGGAAATCATACATTAAAAGAAATACCTGAACTGGCTTTGCATCGTATTGCGCTGTTGAGCCAGTTAGAAGTAGTGAAGCAAACTGTGATTGTCTTTCATGTTGAATAGTGCCTTTCTCCAGCCAGAGTCTCTTTAATGACGAGGCGGTGGTCAGGCTTTCACGGATGTCAGAATCCAACCTGGGTAATTCACTAAATTTGCGGTTGCTTTGTAGGAAAGCCCCACTCTGCACCCTTCATGTAGGAGTCTGTATTTCTATGAGCAGAATTAAGCAGAATTGACCTAGAGACTGTTTTCTAAAAGCAACATGAACATACTCCACTTCTCAGCCCCGTATCTGAAATATATCCAAGTAAGATGTTTAATAGGTCAAGCCTCAAACCCAAACATAATATAAACAGGACAAAATTTAATTCGCAGTTAAAACAGAAGCGAAACCCTTCCCCTATGGTGATTGGCAAAGATTTTTTATTAGTTTTACCCACAGCAGTAGATGTAAAAGAATCTGTGCAGAAGAATCTTCATATCTCTGCAGTCATATTGGCTCCATTAAAGATCAGAGACCTGATAGTGTAACTTTATCATATCTTTTCAGTAGCATTCACAGAGTCACTGCACTTGCACATGAGAAGAATTGTCTTTTTTCTCAAAAACCTTCATAGAGTACTACCCTAGTCCTGCACTGTACAAAGTTTTAGGTGTCCTGCATTTCAACTCATCCACCAGTTACCTAGTTTCTTGTGAGCATTCCAGAGGGTTTGGAGGTGAGGGTGACAATCCTGTGTTCAGGCTGGGTAGGTTTCTGTGAAGAGGAGGTTGCACTGAAGGTATCTACAGAAGTCAAAGCCAAGGCTTGTGAAGCTAATGGAGAGAGTGAAAATGGCTGGCTGGGGAGCAGAGAAGGAAGGCATCTGGGAAAGAGCTAGCAGACAAAGACAGGAGATCTTGAACATGAACTGCTGAAGAGGGAAGAAACGGTCAGAAATAGGTGGTTGACGAGGTTCTGGTATTGGTGGGAAACACTGTCTGCACAGCTGTATCTGTGACTAAGTGAAAACTGGCAGGACATTCTTTAGATGATTACATCTGTCAAACTCATCTTTAAAGGAAGAATAAATATTTTACCAAAATGGAGAAAAAAAAAAAAGAAAGGATTTGAGCTGTTTTAATAAGCTATTAGTAAACTATTTTGAAGCCAGTGGCCTAGGAGTCAGTGACTTCTCATGTCTTGAAATTCCGTTCTAGGCAGGGAGCCACTGGTAGTGGAGGCAAATAGCTGGCAGGAGGCTGCTGCTTGTACTATAAATATCTTGCAAGGTAACATCTAGGTAGATTATGTGCTTCTAATTCATGTTTGATTAATAGGGTATGGAGGAATAAGGCATCTTCCAATCAGATGACAGAAGTTGAAGACCCGTTGCACAGATTGTTCTTTGGGCTGCTTGGTTTTATGTGTTTTTTTAGTGTAGAGATGCCTGTGCTGGGGCCTTCGCTCCTGCTGCAGTTGGCCTGGCTACTTGGGACAGAGTTCAAATACATCAACTTAGGGACTCCTGACCAATGGGCTGTCCTGGAAGTCAGTGTGTGACACTTATCCTGCTGAGATCCCCAGTGCTCTGTAGCGTTGCTGCGAGTGCCTGAGCCAGCTACTCAATTCAAAGTGCTTGGGGTGCTCATGGTGGAGAGTCTAGACTTAGAAGCGATCGTGAAGTCTCAGTTGGTACAGATTAGCCCCAGGATTTAGGACTAGCAAAGTGACTTAAGCACTAAATCCCTGCCTTTCCCCTCTAGCCTTGTTCCAGGCTTAGCTGATTACAGGACCAAACTTAGAGATTTCCAGCTAATGAAGATGATACACAAGGAGGTGGTTTGCATAGCTTGATTTCTGTTGATTGAAATAAATGGTAAGTGTTTTATTTACAAAGAAGAATCTTCATTCTAGCTACTAACGTTGCTATTATAAACTAAGAGTACAAAGTTTTTCAGCCCTAGAGAATGAGGTTATTAGCAGTAACCGCACAACCAAGGAGTTTCTAGGCTGAAAGGAATACTTAGGTTCCTGGAGAGCTGCACTCGCTCCTGCTGCTCCTGTGTAATTGATGTGGCTTTCGAACTGGATTCTGGCAGTCCAATACACTAAAAAATAACATCTAAAATCTTGTTTTTCCTAAGATTTGCTAGTTGTAAAAAGCACAGTGACCATTGGAGGGCATTCTCCCAGTCCTGTGGTGGAGCAGGAGAAGAGATGAGATACTCAGAAGAAATGAGGTAGCTCTGCCTTGCATAGGGTGCTCTGAAAAGAGTTATTGCAAACGTGCCAGAGCTGCCGGCCTTCACGTTCGGGGTCAGGGGCTGGGGATGGGGATCTCTGGGTGTTTCAGCCCCGGGATGCTCTGCCGGGCTGTGC
>JAUNZM010000494.1:1067500-1070000 GCA_033459285.1 Clamator glandarius
AAACTCGTGATGAAGGAAGGGTGATCACAGTTTGAGGAACGGAAGGGCATGGTCAGAAACCAGGAGAAAGTGGCTCTGTTCTGTTGAGCTGGGCTCGGTTGTCATCGACAGATTATCTTTGCCCTCACAGTCTCACCTGGCATACATTACATTTTTCCTGTGTTTTTTTCCTATAGTCTTGAAGTTAAAACATTTTCCAGAATGTACAAACAAACAGCTAATTTCATTGCTCTGCTGTCTGCGTGCAGTGAAACAAAATATGATTAGTGAGCTGGAATGTGTAACTTTTCAATCAGTAGTTAATTTAGTCCTAGAACCATATTCATATAGGTTTGAAACAAAATTGACCTTCTCATTTATATAATCTGTACATACAATACGTGCCTGATTCAGTAACAAGCTACTCAACAATGTGGATTTTCTGAGACCCAGGAAAAGATGCAAAACCTGGTGTTCTTCTGAAGAGACCTATCACCTGTGCTGTGCCGATTCTCTGAAGTTTCTGTGTTTGTACAGAAGGCAAATCCCCCACTATTAGGCAGGAGACAAAATTCTCATGGTTGGTTGTGGAGTAGCTGAACAGGGGAAGCTGAGGAGTGGGGAGGGGCAGAGCTCTCCTCGCAGCAGCCTGGCTTCATTCCCCAGGGCTGCTGTTGTGGTTTGAGCACAGGGTGTTTGAGGCTTCGCCCCAGCAGGGGCACTGGCAGATGCCTGTGACTGCAGACCCTCTGGGCTCTGCTCCCACTGATGCCCCAGGAGCACCTGCACGGTGGGATTCGCCTTTGGTGGGGGGGATGCATCTTTTTATGCCCTGCCTTTCACAGCTGGGGCTGGAGCAGCGAGGTACGGCTGCACGTCTGGCAGAAGCCTGCCAGCGGCAGAAATTAAAGGGTTTATCCTCGGCGTGGAAGAGCCTGGCCTAGAGGCTCAGTCAGGACAGAGCAGTGGGTACCACAGCTCTGGCAGCTGTGCAAGCTAAAGTTGTCCTGCATCCCACAAAACTGCCTGCGTTGCAAAGAACCTGAGGATATGCTGAAGCTTCTGGCTTTGCTCTGAAACTTCTGAGGCCATTTGTGCTATGTTGAGTACTTGTTTCTGCCTTCAGACTGGAAGAGTTTGATGGCAGAGAGAAACAATTAGAAACCCACGGGTATTAATTGACCTGTAGTTCGGATTTCATTTTACATAGGTACATATTTTATTTTGGTAAAATTCTGGACTTTCTTCTCTTAACTTAAAAAAGAAACAACCCTTGTTGTCAGAAACTTATTATCTCTTTCTTTACTTAAATGTATAGTAGGCAGTGGAACTTCCCTCTTCAGAAACACCTCCGACTAATGAAATACTGTTATCCCATTCATTCTGTATTAATTGCATGTTAGTGATGTGCCATTCACAGACACACAGCTAGCACGCCAGTCTGGCCCTCGTGTGTGCGTGGGGGAAGAGAACAAGCACGCTCCTCCAGGGTGACAGCGCTGTCAGTCTGGGGAGAGCTGTCTTGTGGGATCTGCGCCCAGGTGGAGGTGGACTTGAAACAGCAGTGCTGGCAGAGGTGTGAATCCTCTCACCTCATCTTAATGGGGTGTTAAATTAAAAACTTAGTTATGACTGTATCAGTGTTGTTGTTGAGACAGTTGTCCACAGCATGCAAACCTAAGAGGAGTCAATGAATACTTATGTTTTACGGTATATTAAAATATTTAAGTTGTTGATGTGTAACATAATAGAACCTTCTGGGTTTATTTCTAAAATCTGGGAATGCATTCTGTCTTAAATGACTGCTTAAGTGTTTAGTGAAGTGATGCTGGGTGTCATTTAGAAATTTGCAGCCACCATATATGCCTTATTTAGACTGAGCGTGATTTCTGTTCTTCAGAAGTGCATGTGAATTACATTATGATTTTATTCTATTCTAAATAATCAGTTTTTGAGGAGGTGTGTGTCTTGTGATATACTGGTGAACTGATTCTGAACAGGATAGCTCCAGGGCCTTTGCATAATCTGGCAGCGGTAAGCTTTGCCCCATATACCACACTCCTTTTCTTAAAAGAATTGGAAGCTCTATCACAAAAGGTAGACTTTTCTCACAAAAGGGAAAAAGAGAACACCCAAGTCTTCTGAGGTGCGTGCAGGGCACCAAAGTGCATCAGATGCAAGCTCACACTGGAGGGTCTGATACCTTTCCTTGCAAAGCTGCTGTGCCTGACTGATACATAAATGCTCAGCAGATGCTTTCCATCCCAGCTATGTGAGGCTCATTGTACGTGTTAGAGTTGTCTGTGTGCATGTAGTAAATCCAGCATGCATGGAATGTACCAGGCTTGCTGAACATTCATGGATCACCTGCTTCTTGTGGGACTTGGAAGTTGGTAGATAGTTCATTAGGTCTGGCAGGTTTGGATCATATCACTAAGCACCCTGTCATGAACTGCTACCTGTAAGCCTGGTCCTGTTAGAAAGAGTGGGAGTTCTTCATTCTCTGGGAAAGGCAGTTTGT
>JAUNZM010000494.1:1075000-1115000 GCA_033459285.1 Clamator glandarius
CGGTGTAGGAAAGGTGTCGCAGAAGTAATCACGCTGCTCCTGGTGATCTGTGCAGCTCTGCCTCCTCCCTGCCCGGTTCCTTGGCGGAGGATGCGTCTGCCTGTCCCACACCTCCCCACGCTGCTTTCCTCTGACACACGCTCGTGGCATCAGAGCGCACTGGGAGGAATCAAACCTGTGTGACCATCGTACTGGTGCTTTACCCACAGGGGTTTGGATGGATTTGCAGTAGGTGATTATCCCCTCGTGCATGTCCCAGCAAGGCAGGTAACTCCACAGTGTCAGTTTTCCATCTGTAACATGTGGATAATTATACTTTCCTGCCTCACATGGGTGCTGTGAGCACTAATTAGTTAATGTCTTTTCAGCACTTTTATCACGCAAATACTGAGCAGTTATTGCTATAACTATTATTATTACTTAATATTTTGTTTTTCTTCAAATAAGGGACTTGGAGCCCTCAGTTATGCCTGAGTATCATAAAGAAGAACTTCATGTATATTAAATGCAATGTTAAGTAGTGCTGGCTGGTTGCTTTAAAAGGCTGATGTGCGTTTTATGCTTGGCAATTCACAAATCCACCCCAACTGAAGCAGCATTTTCTTTAAAGCTGTGCCTCTGGAGCACCCAGATCATCCCACCGAAATCCAGTGTCTGTGACAGAATAAGCCATAACGTGGTTTACGTTAGTTGATTAATAGCTCATGCTTTGGGTGTGCTGTGAGCACTGGGCAAAAGGAGGGAATGTGGCTTTGGACATCAGTGGCTGAACAGCAGCCGAGTCAGTTTGGCAAAGCGGTGTTTATGAATCCATGCCAAAATCGCTGGACTATTGTAGAGCTTCAGATTTTCTCATACCCCGAATATAAGTAAAACTTACAAAAGCCAACTTGAGCAAAACTTAACAAATTAAAAAATGAAGCCATCAGGTTTCCTGATGGAAAGCACGTGTCTACCAAGGGTCACGCAGGGGACGGTGAGCCCGGTGACAATAATGCTCCTTCAGCTACAGAACTCAGCACCAGGATTTCCTCGGCGTTGGGATTGTCTAAGGCCAAGGGAGTGCCTTATGCTCTGAATGACACAGTATTTAAGTCTGGAAATACTGTTTTGTGCACTGGGGAACTGAAAAGCAATGGATGTTTTTCAGAGAAGGAAGATCCTAGTGTGGGAAAGCTGCTTCTTTAGGATGGAGGGACCAGCCTACTGTAGCAGCCTTCTTTTTTCTGGACTGCTGTGGAAGCTTTTCTGTACAGTCTGAGGACAATATAGAAGGATAATAGCATGAAGGATTCAGTTTCCCAGGTGGAAAGCACAGGCATGGGAATGAAATTCTTATGATGTGTGGCCACTGGGAATTGGATGCAGAACAAAGCAGATCTCTGGCAAGCATCTGAAGAACTGATTGATGATGGAGCCCTGTGGAGGGAAGGAATGGAGGCTGGCAGGTAGGGGTGGGTGGGTTGGGAACTATAGGAAGCTGCAAATCATCAACTTCTGGCCCACAAAGACCAGGAAAAAGGAATGCAGCTCAAGTCTTAAGCTATCTTTTTCTTGGAGCCTCTTAAGGATCCATGAAAGCATGGCTGTAATTGGATTAGAGTTTGTTTGGAGGCACAAAGCCCCACTGCAGATGTCCTTGACTCACTGGCAGCTTCCCTTGCAAAGCGGCAACGAGTTTTGCTGGTGAGGAAAGGGCCATCGTGCTCAACTGTTGCTGGAGAGTGCGCTTTCCAGTAGGATCCTGCTGTGCCACATCACAGCTGGTGTCCTGCTCCATCACTGCGTGTACAAGTGAAGCATGTAGCTCATCCCAGACCAAACTGTGAGCTCTGTGTAGTGTGTCGTGGTGCAGCACCGGGGACACCAAGGCCTCGGCGTGAGCCGGGGTGGAGGTCTTCCAGCAGTGTCTTGGGAGAGGAGGCTGGGGTTGGGTCAATATGACAGGCTTGGTGGGGCTTGGGCTTCCAGGTGAGCCCTTGCAGCAGAAGTCAACTGCTGCCCCACTCAGCTGGCTGGATCTCATCAGAAATTGTTTTGTTCCCAGCCTTTCCCGTGGGGTTTTCTGTAGGAAGGTGTGAGCTCCTCCATACAATAAGCTGTCAGCCTTGTGACAGCTCTATAGTGCCGGGACTGGTTTGTCTGCAAGGGAGGGGCTTCCAGCCAAGTCTGTTTCTTCCTGAGGGTTGTCTGGGAGTGACTGTGAAAACAGAAACACCCTTTTGGGGGGTTATTGTGAAAATATCCCCATTTGCAGAGTGAGGGTGCTGTATCGATGTATATATATAACGCAGGAGAGCCATACAGCGCTGGTGTAAACTGGCAAGATTTTCTTGCAGAATTGGAGTGACAAAATTCTTGCGCTTTGTTAAATTCAGCTCTACAACCGGTTTTGAATCTGCAATGAGAATGGGAATGATTTTAAGAAAAATGCTTAATTTATATTTCTGAAATGTGAGAACTCTTCTCTTGTAGCTGCCTGTGCTTGTGTACGTGTGGTGCTGTTTTATGGTTTGCACCTGAAGTTACTTACGCGTGATGCCCAGCAGCAACATGAACATCCATTTATGTGACCTTGTAATCAGTTTATTGGCGTTTTAGTGCCTTGCTGCTGTTACTTTTATTGGCCTGAGCTAAAAGAAGTTGATTTCAATAGAGTTTCATAAACTAAGTTTGAAAGAAGTCATTCACTGACAGTTGTGAAGCAATGGACGTATCCAGTTGTGGCAGATTTTTACTTCTCTTCAAGGAAGTCAGAACATAAGCTCTACTGTTCTGCTGTATTTTTTTTAAAAGTTGATTTTACAATTACTTTTGTGGTTTCAGAAGGACAAATTTGATAGAGGTGTAAATAGTTAAGTTAAGCCAACAGTTCTCAGCAGGGAAAAGAATGACTGTGTTTTAGGGCAAAAAAGGCCTTTTCCTGGTCTCGGAATCTTGCCTGTTTTTTTCCACAATGATGCTGGCTTCTCTGGTACAAACTATTACATCCCTGTAACCCTTGCTGTTCTTAGAACAGGTGACCCCAGTTCCAGCAATGCACCTACTACATACAATTAGCAGTTTTATTTGATGTTTTTTTTAAATAAATGCATGAGTGGATTATCTGGAGAGAAGTTTTTTAGTAAGTACAATTGTGACAGGCACAATTTATTAAGAGGCCATTGTCAGCCCTTCAGTTTGTAACTGTAACTGGGTGTTGCTTTGTCGTGGTAAATAAGCAGGAATAAAAAGCCAAGTTTCCAATGCATTCCCTACTGATGGGCTTATAGTAATGCATGCCTGTATCATAAAGTAGCAGATCATCCTATTGGAAAGCAAAGAAAAACAAAACTCCATTAATTAAGCCCCTATTTGTATCCATCTTATAATGTTTTTTACAGTTTTAGGAAGGGACGAATCCCGTGGTGTCATCCATGAACACAGCTGAAGTAAAAGTGGCCCGCTTTTAGTTTGTGCAAGAAACATCGTAATAGACTGGGTTGCTGTTACAGAAAGTTTATTATTATTGGTATATAAACTAGCTGGGGGCTTAAACACAGAGCAGCTGGGTAATTTAGCGAGCTCCTGGATCCAATTAAAAAAATCTATGTTCTGCCCACAGTAGGGGAATGGTCATAGCTGAGAAAGTGCTGTATATTAGCTGTCCCACACCTGTGGCATGTTCACCGGTGCAGGCTGTGGAGAACATTAAACCCTCTCATTACTGCCTTGCATAAGGCAGACACTTCAAGCGCTTGCACATTTATCTGAGATTACCAGTTAAACTCATTAAAAAGCAACTACTGCTTGTTCACTCAGTTGGATGTTTTCAGGATGTTGGTGAGATTTGTGATTAACACCAGTGTGTCCGTGATTACGGAGAGGACTTTGAGGCAGAGTTACCCTTTCTGGGTGTCTGTTTGCTGGCATGTCAGAGGGGACAGGTACGTTGTTAGTGCGCTCACCCTCTGCTGGCAAAGCTACACTCGTGAAACTGGAACCAGGATCGTTTTGGTTTAATTTGAGGAAGAAATGTGCCATTAGCACTTGGAGTTCTTGCCTGGCTCAGGTTCTGATGGCAACTACAGGCAACTAAGGGAGTAAATCGGTTGGAAACCTCTTTATCATTAAGGTTTATACCAAGTAAATTCAACTTGTAACCTCGTACCTTGGAATTCCCACCACCACAGTCCTGACTTTCTTTGGCTCTTTGAATATTTTTGACTTCTTGTTTCACACTTTTTCCACCTTTAAGTTGCACACTTGTTGCTAGTCACTCAGTAAAACTTGAGTAGTTTCTTTAAACCCATAAGTAAACTTAGTGTGGTGCATGTTTTCACAGAAGTCGGTGGGGCCACGCTGGCAGATTCCTCTCTCCAGAAACATAAATGCTTCTGGGATCAGAGCTGGCAGCCATGGGCTTATGAGGACAGGGACTGTTTGCTCCTTTTGTACTAGGAAGTTACTGTCTCCTTGGCTGTCGCGCAGGGTCCCGGCTCCGAGTCTGGTCACTGTCAGCTGAGGCAGTCGGGCACTGCTGCAGCACAAATAATAATGCTATTTAACATTGCTTTTTTTTTTCATAAATCAATCGCAGAAGTCAAAGCACCAGGCATAACTAATATTACTTACAGTCAGATAGGGCTACATCTCTTTCATAAAAAGAGTTTTTCTGCAATATTTAACCATTGTTGGCAATAATCATCAATATTAATCCTTAACAGCAACATGATAACCAAGCTAGCAGATAAAATGGCTGTTAAAAAAGTAGGGGAAAAAAGGAATAATAGGATTGTGGAATTTTAATATTCTCCAGCCATTTATTAAAAAGAGCTTATTTTGTATGTGTTTATTTCTAATAATCAACTGTAACGTTACTTTGCAAAAAACTGTAATTGCTTCTTAATTTCAAATCCCAGCTCCTTTGTGCTGTATACAAAGGTAGGATATTTCTGTACTTATTGTTCACAGCGCTCTGTGTAAAAAATCACGTTCATTTCAAGAAGCTGTTATGGTATTGATTCTGGTAAAGACTTCCATTAACTGACCAATCTAAATCTCATAAGTGATGTCAGGATAGTTATGCATTTGCTTGGTTCAAGTATTCAGCCATTATGTTAGAATGCAGGCAGTGTCTGAATATGGCTGTTAAATTATTTCTAAATACCGAACCAGAACAGCTTAACGGTTCTGCAGTTTGAGACTGACACAGAAATGACAATCTGCCACCTCTTTGTTTTTTAAATATTAACGTTGTATTGGGATAGTATTTTTGGAGTAAAAACCTGTGGCACGAGAGGATAAGTGACATAAACAAAGGCAGCTGGGCTGCATGAAATAATGGAACAATAAGGCCCTTACAGCCGTTCTCATCACTCCAGTATGTTAATTAGCATTCTGTTGTGGCCGCAACACTGAAAACATGTAATCTGTATTGGTGTACTGTACAGCTGTGAACACACATTCTTTTTTGTTAGTCCCTAGAGTTAGCCTTGCCATTGGCATATGTGTGTGGGCCAAAAGTCAAACCATCGCTGCTGAAATGCCACGCGAGGAAAGCAAGAGAGATTTTCTTTTATTTATTTCCACCCTAACCTGTGATGTAATCTGGTTCTGCTCCCTCTGCCTGTCTGCTGGTCTCACTAGCGTTTTGCGTGTGTGTGTATGTTTATATACACGTGTGTGCACACGTGAGCGTGTGTGAAGGAGTGTGTGTCTCCAAGGCCAAACTAATAGTCTGAAACAAGTGATTTAGCAAGATAAAATGTGCTTTAGATAAATAAAAGCTTATTCCTCAGTGGAATAGTTTTAGAAGTCCACCATGAGGAGCATTGCATCTATCTCTTCTTTTTCATGGGTAAAGCTGGCCTGATGTTTTTATTCATAATATTTATTAAATGAGATGGTTCAGAAGCCACCAGTGCTTCAGCGAACTCGGCTGCACAGGCGTGGAATGCTCGTGTTTCCTCTTTTTGATCCAAGCACGTAGAAAATCAGTGAAAGCAAACTAGAAGAAATACGGTTAAGGAAAAAAGTTTCTCATTTACTTTCCCTTTTAAAAGAATTCACAGTACAGTCGGGATCTCAGCCCATGGTGCCCATGTTAACCATACTTGACCAGGGGTTAGGGAGGCCACCTGAGGATGATCTGGGCAGATGGAATTCATTCCCTGTTCAAGTGGACTGATATTTCTTTGTAGTGCTCCTGTAATTTAAAAGCGTGCTAAACTTGGGTGTTTACCTAGCAAAGCAGTCTACCTTTGCATCTTAAATTAGGTTTAAAATTAAGAAATAAGGTTTCTAATATTTCCTCTTAACTGTGCATTTACACAGCGAATATTCACTCATCAAACCTGTTTGCTAGTCTCTGGGTTTTTTTTGGTGCGATGATCTCTGCACTCACACACATAGAAGAAAGAGGTAGGAAGAATTTTTTCTTGGAAAATAACTTGCGGTGCTCTTAGGTGAATACATCCTTTATCCATACTCAGATGATAAGAGTGAAGGCTTAGCTCATATTTCTGCACTAATCTACTTCAAACCTGATCTTGAAAAATTACCCTCGTTGCACAAAGAAAATACAGCATCTAAGTCACCATGCTGATCAAATTTGGTTCTGCTTTTTGACTGTGGAGGGAACAAATTGTTTGGTGATTCTGTGATGTGAACCAGCCTCCACTGGGGAAAGGAGTAAGTTTTTTGGGCTTTGTTTAACCACTTTCTTTCCCAGGTAGATTGTAACTATTTTAGCGAGACAGATACAGCATTATAATACTGTATTTATATGCGGAGTACTGAAAACTTAAAAAAAAAGCTTAATACTGTATATTGCAATTGATAGCATGATTTTAGACTAGAGATACTAAATATTTAGATTTCGTGCTTGCGTTACTGTTTTTTATGGAAATAAAAATCAGGAATGCTGCTTTAAAAATTAAATGTCTACAGAAATAAAATACAGGCTGTCAAAAAGGGAATAAGAACAACAACAAAAATGCTAGTAGCTGTCTCTGAATTTGTCTTTATAGTGGTAAAAGTATATAATTAATAGAAGAATTTTAGCTCCAGATGTGGCTGTACTATAATAGAGCCTTATAAATGCTACAGAAAGAAAAATTGCTTGGAACGAATGAGAACCAAATCAAGAGCACACCTGGGTTTGACAAAGATTGCATTTACTGACTGCTGTGCTATCACATTACAGAGAAAGACCAAGTCTTTGGGAGCAGCTGTAGAGAAAGGCCTGGCAAATCTGCATGCAAATAGCAGCACATTGTTAACTTAATCAGATGCCGAGGAAAAGATGTGCCAGACCATGAGGATGATCTATAAACAAGTACAGAGTCCAGAGAGATTGTGAGGGCTAGGCAGATTAAAAAGGTGTACCACAAGGGTTCTGTCCTTGGGTCAGATTCCCCTCTTTTATGCAGCCTGAAGGTCACTGCCATTCCAGCTCAGTTATCACAGCGTTTGTTACAGCCCCTTGTAGTAAATTTGTCAAATAGTACCCGGGTTGTGCTTTGCACCGATATAAATAATTGCATGTTATTTTGGGAGTTTGGTAGCTCTTTGTTCCTCGGTGGGAGAGATACGGGTATTATTTTCTGAAGGAACAGTGTGTGATTTCATAACTCCCATTAAATAATATTACTGTATAAATGTCCCAGCATAGAGAGATAAGAAACAGTGCGATACGCTCTATAAAGAGACAGACTTTCCCTTAAAAGAAAATCTCGCTTATAAACTGAAGTGCCCTGATGAAAATTGTCTGAAGAAAGTTAGATACCTGCTCTTTATATCATTTATTAATATTAACGGGAATATACGTTTAAAATCTTCTCCAAGTCTAATATCATAAAAAATAAAGAAGTAATACTATTTAATCACCCACAGCTTAATAGTGCCTTAGTTGTTTACTGCCATTGTACTAATTGCTCTGTACTAATGTGTTTTTGTGTGATTTCCAGTAGTGCTAAAAGAACTGCGATCCATAACCAATTAAATATAGTGTTTTTATGTTAAAAATATATCTGCTGTAGACTAGCAAATGAACAGTGGAGTTCTTCTAAAAACAAGAGAGAGTTGGCAGCTGCATAGCTGTGCAGTGATAGGTGTTTTTCATTGTATCTTTTCCACAGTGGCATTGGAGTAATCTTTATGAATAAGCAAACTGCAGAAAGCTGAGCGTTTTATATTGTATTATATTATGGGCCAGGATGTCCTCTCATAGAGTGATAAATCAGGTAGAACTTTATTAAAGACGAAGGATTTACTCCTACCCAAAAGGTAGGAGGTGGACTCAGGCTTTTTGTTTCTGCAGATGGCTTTGCTTTTTTTCAGAAATCTAACTTTTAAAACCAGAGATATAGATTCATCTTGCCTGAGCATAAACATTTTGGCAATAACTGCCACGTGGCAAACCGTGCGCGGGGCCAACCGTGCCAGGCTGGCAACCCGGGCAACGGCGGCCGTTGGGGTCCCCGGCGGCTGCAGGGAGCAGGGCAGAAATGATGCTTGGAGACTGGTGGGAGAGGAAGCGACACCGTTTATGTACCCCTGCCAGAGGGTTAATTGAGTGACGGCGTTGGCTCCAGAAGGAGCTCAGTGCCCGAGACAGGGCAGTGCAGTGAGACTGCGAGGGTGAGCGAGGTGAGGGGAAATTGGATGTAATAGCATTAATAATAACAGCTAGAGACTAAGAGTAACAAAAGAACGCATAACTAATACACCAGTCTCTTGCTTTTTATTACAAAATTAATATTCATATGAATGCTATCAGAGCTATTCAGTATTAAACTGGTAAGACAAAAGCCACATTGTAATATATTGCGCAGTATATTACAAGATGTTTGTTTCCGTGGAGTTTGACCAGCTGAAAACAAACCACCAGTGCTACCGAGTAGCCTGTGCCCAGGTCTCCAGCACGAGGCCCTCAGCCAGTGCCGGATCCCCAGACCCACAGAGCAGGAACGCTCTCGCTGTATATAGGGGGAGGTAATGAGATCAATTAGATCCTCATCCATTGAACTGCAGACAGCTGTTGGTGCATAATAATCATCATTAGAGATGGGTGAATGTGGGATACTTGATTTGCCAGACTACCCGCAGGTATTCTAAAAATGCCAGACTTAACTCTTGAGTATTTTGAGTACTTGAGGCCAACGATTTCTCTGAAGCCTCTCCTGGGACTATTGATCATAAAGAAGAGAAAGGTACATCTGAGTGTGAGAAGAGCAATGAGGCTGCCAGGCTGTTTTTCAGGGCTGGAGAAAGTTGAGGGGATAAACCCCGCCAGCTGCTGTCCTCTCCATGGCCCTGTGGAGCTTGGGAGCAGCTGACCCCGGTGATCACCAAGATCACCTCCCAGCCTGGTTGTACACCAGTGCAGCCAGTTGGTGTGTTAATAAAGTCAGTCTGATTCTGACAGTGCTTTTTGGAGGATGGGCAGTGTAACCTGTATTTCTGTTGGAGCCTGTAAAGCCCCAACAGGCTTTGTAAGCCCTACTGGCATGTCCAGAATGTGCAGTCCCTGTGTTGTGATCTGTGTTGCTTGGGGCTGTTAAGTTCAGACTTTTCCTTAAAGCCTAAATATATACTTGTCGTGCTTGATACTTACATGTTAAAAATGATACAAAACACTCTTAACTGGTTGTTATTCATATACATCCTTGCAGCTCCATATGTTCTGCACTTTTAACCTTTATGACAGCTCTTATAATTAAGAGTCCTTTTCAGAGGCACTGGGTGCTGCCATTCCAGTAAAGTAAATACAATATATGGTACTGCCGTTTCATTTTGATTTGGTGGTGTAAGTAAACAGTCTACTTATTTTGCTGGGCTTCCTTATTCATTTCTACTCCTTAAAATAGGCGTGAGTTTCCAGTGTGAGATGATGATGTCTCCCTGGTTGAGTCATGGTGGTGTTTGTGGGAGTTTAATTCATGGGACAGCAGGAGTTAAAGCCGATATGCGCAACAGAGAAAAAAGTGTGTGAGATGACATCTTCTGACTCCTACCCTGAGTTTTTGACAGCATGTCTGGCATGTTCTTCTATCCTTTACTGCTGTTGTCTGACATCCAGGTCTAAACCCATTCCTGATGGCAGTGAGTGCGTACATAAGCTGCAATTTGGAAAATAACACTTACATGCCCTGCAAGGTGCTGTGCGGATTCATTTTTTAATGTTTATACAACAATCTGAATATATAATGTGCCATGTAAGTGTTCACTGGTATGAAGTCCCTGTGCATCACTTACATATCTTCACTGTCACTACAGACTGTGTTTTTTCCTCTGGTCGAGCTTAGAAAGGGAGAAAAGGAAACAGAAATAATGGTTCCAGCAACTGGCGAAATAAAGCAACTGGCGAAATGTGCTCTGTTCAACATGCACGCAGATGATATTTGGGTAATGGTCACACAGTACCAGTGTGCAAATATTTATCTGTTTGCAAAGAGGATCTCAGCCTTCATTGCCCAGTGATGCAAACCATTACTCTTGTAAACACCTTTGGATTTCTCCTGTGCATAAAGACTGTTTTTAAGAGGAAGGGTCTGTAGAAAAAAATCTAACGTATTTTTTTAGAAGAAATTGACTGTCCTGGTTTTATGGCTCAGCCTGTTTTTGGTAGATCAGCTACCTGATTGCATGTAAAGATTCATCTGCGTAGTGATCTGTCCTTAGATTTGCTTTCACAATATGTACAGAACAAATTAAGCCTGTGCACTTAAAACATAGTGAATGTCCAAAATGATGGCTAGATAGCAGGTATTGGGAATCTCTTGGTTTTTTTGATGGTTGCCCTGTCGTCATCTGCTTGGTTGTAGCAGCTGCTGCTTTCTTGCCGGTCAGTTTTATTTCCAGGTCTTGAATGATCTCTCTCATTCAGAGGAAGTCAGAGGCAGCCACCTTCTTGAGAGCTGGTAAAATGAGATAAATGAAAGTGATGAAAGAAGACATCAAACCAGATGTTCTTTCTTTCTGGTGTGGCTCAACCAGGGTTCAGATGCCACTTGAGAGATTTCACCATACTCTTCATTAGAGAGATATCAGTAATAAAGTATCATGAGATGGAATGTCAGTACCATCTGGGGAAGAGCCAGCAATGAAAATGGATTTGGGGCTGTGAAATGTCAGTGCATTCATTGGTCAGGAGAAGTTTTACCTCCCTGATTCTGGAATATTCAGGCTTTTCTTAGTCTTTGTAGTGGAAGGCAGTGTGGAAGCCCCACACGTGGAGCAGCAGCATTCCTGATACTGCCCAAGAGGGGCTGTGTGCCTGGGGGGAGCAAGGCATTGCCAGACTCTGACCTCACCTCTGAGAAGTTTATTTCTACTTTTGTTTTCTAACTAATACCAGGTTCTTAAAAGTGATCATGTTGTGTTTTGTGGAAATGAAAAGAGGAAAATCTACATGAGAGAGAGTTAGGGGAATGGGAGATCCCCATGGTCGTGAGTCTTCTCTTCTGTGCAGTTGTTTTCCAAATAGAGTTCACTTTCGTAGAGTCATAAAATGGTTTGGGTTGGAAGGGACTTTAAAGCTCGTCCAGTTCCAAGACAGCTTCCACTGGTAGCTCCAAGCCCCATCCAACCTGACCCTGAACCACTCCAGGGATGAAGCAACCACCACTGCTCTGGGCAGCCTGGGCTAGGGCCTCCTCACCCTCACAGGAAAACATTTCTCCCCGAGATCTCATCTCAATCTCCCCTCTTTCAGCTTAAAACCATTCCCCTACAATCCCTGATCAAGAGACCCTGTCTAGCTTTCCTTCAGTTTTTTTGTTCCTTCTCAGCAGGTGCCTTGCTGTAACCCTGGATAAATGTATCTCGCAGTGCAGGGACCCCTCTTGGCCATTTTGCCTTGTAAGATGTATAGGAAGAGCAGTGGCATGCTGGTCAGCTGAAACGGTGCCCTGTTTCTCCTCCCCTCCTTATACCAGAAGTTACAACATCATGTTCTGGTCACAGCAGTCAGCAACTGGTATGAACCAAGCAACTTGATGTTTATAACTGGCCACAGGTTACAATTACAAAGGTTACCACTGTGAAGAAATTAATTGGCAATATTTTCTTAATGTTTTTGCCAACTACAAGAATTGAAGGAACAAAAGTTCTTTTATGTCCTCCCCCATCATTCCAGCTCTTCCCAGATAATTCCAGTCATTCATCTCTCCAACTCAGAAGCATTTTAAATTAAGCTAAAAGAGGAGGTGATCATCACCAAGTAATTATAATTATAATCGGAAGCAATACTTGAACTGCGGTCTCCCAAGGCGATGCAGTTATTCCAGGGTGTCAAAGCAAATCTCCCTTTTCTCCCTGCCCACTGTGTCCGGACACGGAGGGCAGGTGGAGTCTGACCCTAAAGCGCACTGATGTGTTGTGGTAGCCCACTGGTGTCAGGGTGGGAGCAGTTGGGGTGTCCTGGTGTCCAGGCCAATTAACTCCATGTCTGTCCTTACACCAGCAGTTGTGGTGGAAGCTGGCATTTTTCAGGTCCATACTGTCTGTTTCTCTGATGGGCAAGAAGGACCCATCTTGTGGCTGATGAACCTTCTCTCAAGTGGCGTTCTGGTTTTAAACATACCTTATTCTAAAGCAAAGCAGCGTTCATAAAATATAGGACTGAAAGATGCAGCACAGGCTCGGTCAGAGCTTCAAACAGTTCTGCTGTCCTGACCAAAGAGTCTGGAACTTTGCCTTCAGTTCATCTGCCTGCCCAAAGGTTGCAGGGCTGTAAAGTGTTCCCGTGTATCTAGATACATCACAGTCCTCTCCAGGGAAAGAGAATGACGGAATCATGGAATGGTTTGGGTTAGAAGGGACCTCAAAGCCCATCCAATTCCAACCCCCGAGCATGGGCAGGGACACCTCCCACTGGATCAGGGGCTCCAAGTCCCATCCAACCTGGCCTTGAACCCCTCCAGGGATGGGGCAGCCACCCCTGCTCTGGGCAACCTGGGCCTCCACACCCTCTGCATGAAGGATTTCTTCCTAATGTCTAATGACTTTATTATTTTTCCCAATTATTTTGTGGCTGTGTGTATTTCTGATCGCTAAAGCTCCTGCGAACAGTATCGTATTGCTTCCTGTGTTGCTCTGGGACTTGTAAGAGGCTAGATCATTATCACTCATCTTGTAAATGTTTTATTCTCCTTGTGGGTGCTCCTTGGACTGTCTTCACTGTTCCTGAGGTTTTCCTCAGGTTGCATCAAGTAAGGTCCCTTAAAGACATTGCTGGTACAACTTTTTCATCTCTGCTTTCTTCCTGCATATGAAATAGATTTCTTTGCAGCATTCTGGTCAAAAGAAAGCTGCTATCTAACGATGGTAATGCTGCGACTCAGTCAGTCCAAATGTTCTGCTCCCAGCAATCCTGGGAGTCCAAAACGGGCATTTTTTTCCCAAAGCTGTGACATAGATTGAATTCCCATCCGTTATCTTCACAGAAAGTGATGGCTCATTTTTCAAAATACTGATTGGCAAAAAATGTTGTGGATGACTATTTTTGATGATGATTATTTTTATAGATTGGTTATTTGCCGTGCTCTTCAAGTGCTCCCCAAGCTTTGACTTCTGATGTTGTCCAGGCAGTTGAGCTGGTAAACCGTAACCTGTTTAACTGGTCTTGTGGGAGCCTCTTTGCCTGCCCACTCACCATATATTGGTGTCAGCGCAGTGTGCGGAGTGGGAAGACTCACTTCAGTTGAGGCCGTATGTTCCAGACCAGGGATTTTACTTTTTTTTCATTTGTTTTACATGGTTTCCGTATTTAGAAGCTGCTGTTGCTGGGTGACTGCTGGCATTCTGCTGGATAACTTTAGAAAGCCACAGCCTGGCTGAATAGATCATGTCACAACTCCAGACTTTAGAGGTAGAATTGCGTCCGGTGCCTGTTGTTGCTCTTGTTCTGTCAAGGCTAGAAAAATGCTAACTGATTTGAGAAGCAGTTAAACCAGGAGCGTGAAGTAGGTTGGATTTGTGCTCAGTGAGAGCTCTGTAATGGCAGAAGTGTGTGTGATCAGATATTCCTGACCTCTACCGATGGGCTATTGGCCCGTCTGCTGCTCGGAGTGTTCGCTGTCATCAGCCACGCTGCCAGGGGCAGCTCTAGCCAGCTCTTCTAAGCCATGGCCAGCTTGCTGGGAGCAGAGACCACTGGGTTCCTCCGTGCAGATTTCAAGCAGAGTGGCAACTGGCACAAAGCTCTCGCTTCGGCACCCTTCAGTCATCCAGGTTCCGTTCTTTATCCCTCTCTTCCCAGTTTTTCTCTTGCCTTGCCAAAGAAATGTGGCGCTAGCAGAATCTTCCATTCTGGGCAATTATTTTAGGTTCTCTTTGCCAGAAGACCCAGAATTATGTTTTTTTTCCTCAAATTAGTTCCAGAAGAGAATCTGAGGAAAAGGCCACAAGAGGATGGATTTGTCAGCTTTGGTGTTGGCACTCTTAGGGCCATGTTTGCTGGCTAATGTTGTCTACCTTGTGAAGCTTTATGGCAGTCCAACGAAGAATTATTTTCTCTTGGGACTGCAGTCCCTGTTGTATCAACCCAGATGGCTCACTTCTCTCTGGAGAAGCCAGAAAATAGTAGCAGGAGCTGCTCGCAACAGGTTTCTCCAAAAGAAAACTGGACACAAAGATGAACTTTGGGCATACTTCATTTTTTCTGAGCGTTGTTTCAGTGAACAAAGGAAATGGAGAGCTTTTTGATTTTGGAAGTGTTTCCTGTGTGACTTGAGGGGGGGGGGGGGGAAGTATCCAATCTGATCTGAGATCCCTGCACAGCCCCCTCAAAGCGATCTCTCAGAACCAGTGGTTTTCTTGCCTATAGGGTTTGCTCCTCCTAAACCTCATTGCAGAGCATGAAGCAGAGGTGCTGAATTTTCGCAGTTTCTTTGGAAGACCAGAATTTGTAGTTAAGCAGATGTTTCCCTTTTCCTTTCTTAAAGAAAGCTATGAATTGTCCATTTTTGTCCTTCTCGGTTTTGGTAGGAAACCCTGAGCATTTCGTGTCCCTGGCTCCAGCAGTGCACAAGCACGACAGGTTCTTCCAGAAGGCTGCGGAGCCTTGACACTCAACCCCCCGAGCTTACCCTGCAGCAGCTGCTTGAATTCTTCTCTGCTGAAAGTAAGCACAGTCCTCTAAAACATCCTGCCCAAGCTCGGGGGGAAGGGGTCCTTTTAAAAGCTCTGGGTTAGCAGCAGCACAATCGGACTTTTCTGTCCATAGTTCCTACTGTACCTCTGAAATGCTTGTATGGAATGGATGCTTTAAATTAAGTATGACCTGGTTGTCCAATCCCAATTACCTAAAGAATCCCTCAATTTGCTTAACAATTCCCTTACAGCTATTATGGCTCTGACTGATTGTCCCCAGGACTCTCTTAGGCTTACAGCTAATGTAATTGATTCTTCCGTAGTAGCCTGAAGGGCCATTTGGCTTCGGCCATGGTCGGGAGAATGGGTTTTTTTTTAAGCTAAGTTAAGAGAATGTCTATTTTTTATTATAGTTCTGGTTTTGGAGGGAGAGTTTAGAGGGAATCATCTGGACGCAGCTTGGAACAACAGCCCCAGAGAGATGGGGAAGTATTTTCCTTGGGCTCTCAGTTAAACTGGCTTTGTGTGGAAGGTCTATGCAGACTTCAGCCCCAAAATTGGGTGGATATTTCTGAAAAGAACGGTAGTGAGGTCGTCATTCTGATGTTTTCCTCTCCTTCTTAGTCAAAATGGTAGGAATACGTGGGGTTTTTTTTCTGTACCTGAATGAGCATTGGTCATGATGGATGCTCCTTTTCAGCTGTGACAAAACTATCAATCCTGAAATGGTTTCATACAGGAGGACTGTGTAGAGAGGTTGATTGACAGCTTATGGAAGAGATCTTTGATGCTGCAAAGTGGATTGTCTTGCCATTGCCAAGGGCTAGATTATAAAATACGGTAGACTGTGTTGGCAAATCTACAGTAACAAGGGTGCTCATCGTACCTCGTGCTATCATGTTGGCATCTGACATTCCAAGCTGTGTTGCAGCTTTTTGGGGACAGTTCACTGGGATAAACTGGAGGGTTGCAGACACAAAATTCCATCAAAATAATTTCCACAACCCTTACCTCCTCTTCTTTCACCAAACCCCACAAAAGCATAACTCGAACACCCGCTGGAAGTAGCACGAGAAAAGTTTAAAGCAGATACAAGAAATAATTCTGTACTCAGTGAGCAGTGAACTCTTGGAACTTGCTGCCAAGGGAATTTGTAGAGGCAGACAGCATCAGCAAACTCAGAAAGGGATTAGACGGGTTCATGGAAAACAACTCAATAACCAGATAATAATAAACAGGTCAATAAACAGCTAAAAAAGTGCCGTAGCTTTGAGTCAAGAGGGGGAATAACTTTCTACACATGTTGAACCTTAGACTTCAGGTGCTCAGACACTATCTCGTGGAGAATGAAGGAGATGCTCAGGATTTCTTTTTCAAAAGCATAACTGGTATTTCTGAGCCTCTTGGCTCTTGCTGGCCAGGCTGATGGGGAAAAAACGTTCAAGGGTTTATGTCACTGAGGTAGACAAGTGCCTCCTCCTTTTTTCATACCTTCTGTTTCTTGTGGAAAGGGGTATGTGCTTTATTTGGGAACCAGGAGGGAATAGCGGTTTGGTATGGGAAGGAAGGAGGAAGAGAGAGGACTGGAGACAGTCTGAACACAGAGGTCAAAGCAAAAGCTCATCATGAGTTGCTTTGCTATCTGAAACCCGTAAGGTAGGAAATGACTCTATTAATGGGAGTTCTTACAGGAATGGTTCGCAAAAAATGTTATGGAGCTTGGATTTCTACAGCTCTGGCAGTATGTGAGAGTGGTAGATTTTCAAAAACATTTTCAAGTCCAGAACTGTGCCTGAGTTGCACCTCTTGCCAAGCCAGACCAGGACCTTTCTGGGCAGGGGAGGACCCTGCTGCAGTGTTAGACTCCCTCTCCATAAGCCACCCCCCAAAACAAGGGTTGCTGGGCAGAGCGTACATCGTCTGTGTCGCTTAAGGCCTTTCAAAAATATGATGTCAACTTTAATTACTAAAATTATGTACTTGCCAACAGAATAATGCACAATATTCCCCACTCTGCTTCCGTGTGCAGTCCATTAATTAATGTCTTTACAAAATGAACCTTGTAAGTAACAATATAGTCTTGATTCCTGTAAAATATGATTTTGAAATAAGTGCTCATGGTGAAGCAGCGGAAATGCCAGCTGCTCTTTGGTGAAACACTCAGCATGGTTTGGATTATAGAACACTTTTCTGCACAAGATAAGGGAGTACTGTCTGAGAGGCACAAGGATCTTGTGAGGATTTCATTCTTTTTGAAGATGGGCTTCTGATTTAGGTAGATGGTATGCTGGAATGGCTGCAGATGGTCCGAGAGAACCTGTCCTAGAATAAAACAAGAAAGTGCAGTTCATCTTGTGGCCCCGACCATGTTGTGGTCCAGCAAAGAAACGTCTCTAGCCAGTGCTAGCAGTGTTTCTTTACATTTGCCTCATCCTTTATTCAGTACCTGCAGAGTGACTGCATCTGTGCGAGATGAACAAACTTCTCTGTGTCCTGATAGAAAAGTCACTTTAATTCCCTCTTCAGCTGGTGAAACTTACTGCAGTTAATGGTTTGTAACAATCCAGTGGCCACTGATGCTCTGCCTTATAGAGACATTATAGATGATAGAAAAAACAACCCAAAACATTTCTAGTGTGTGACTTCTCTTGCAAGCAGTGTTGATGTTTGGAAGTCTCAGTTTAGGAAGATATTTCAGCCTGTGCTTAAGTTCAGGCAAGTTAATAATTTTCATGCAAAGCTGCAGAGTGGAAGTCGGTGAGGAACCAGTGAGGATCCAGGAGCAATATTAGTGTGGTCATAGTGTTCATTCTACTTGATTATTCCTAAACTTTTTCATTGTAAATCATTACTAAACTATCTCCCTTTCTGTGTAGAAAGTCTTCCAAATGAATAGTTACCTCTTGGCCTTAGAAAATGCCCCTTGGGTGCCCCAGAGGAGTGTGGAGCTCCATTTAATGAAAATCTAGCAAAAAAATTGCAGTTTGAAATATCTGAGCTGGCAAAAGCTGACAGAACCCATCAATGAATCCTGCTACCACACCCCGCTGACCATTGTCAGCTGCTGTACCTGTTGCTGCGAGCATGCGAGCAGCAGTGTGTTGGTTTAGCTCTAATGAAACCAGTGAAATGCGTCTTTCACTGAAAGCCGTGCAGTTTACATTACGTTTGCCAGGAGCTCGGATGCTAAAAATTACTGTGAATCAGTTAACTTGTGCTAACACGTTACCCTGTGATAAATTGTTGTCAACCAATTTTCTGCTCTTCTCTTTCTGTGAATGTTGTGCTGAATTTAACCTGACTTCAGATGGCTCTGAGCTGAGGGGATTCCCTCTCTCTCTGTTTGTTGTTGCCTGTGGGACCTCGAAGGAGTTCAGAGCTCTGTTGTGCTAGTGGCAGTGCGGTAACTTCGTTATTCTGATTTAAAGAATTGAGTTAAAATTAAAAGGGAAAAAAAAAAAGTTGAGGCTGAGTGCAGTGCTGGTGGGGAAGTAGTGATCAGCTGCTTTTAGAGACGAAAGGAGCAGGGAATACAGTCCACAAAGCTGGTCCGATTCTCTGCATCGTTGCATTTTGCGTCAGGAGAAGTTGTCCGTTTAGGGGGTATTTCATGATAATTCCATGATACCAGCTCATTCCCAGTTAGTTCAGGTGTCTGGAAACAATCTCATTAAAATAATTTTTCCTCATTTCTCTCTCTTTATCTCAAAAACTTCGTACCTGTTACATTTATTAGAAGTTTTGCAAGAAATCTGACAGCCACCTGTGCTCTCTGACCTCGTGAGAAGTTTTGAGGATGCTGGAGCACAATTGACGTTGTAAGAGGAAACGTGAAAACCTGTGCGCTTTAGGACATGCGGGATTTTGTCTTTGTATTTTTCTTATTCTTGGTTAGGAAATTTACTTGTTTAAGAAACAAAATTGTATAACAAAGAAAACATATTAGCGATGTTGGAAGTAAAACACGTTTTGCTACAGCACCGGCAGAATTATTCATCAGTTGACCCTTCTGTAGAGATGGCCTTAAGGACAGGAGGACCTTTTGTTTCATTGCTGTAAATGCCATTTGCATAAATTCAACTTGTACAGGTCCACTTTTCAAACCCAACCAACTTCTCAGCAGCATTTCAAACTTCACAGTTACAATGAATTGCTGCTGGTGTTTGGGGTCTCTGTTTTTTGCGTTTCTGTTTGAATTTATTGGCTCTGCTCATATTTTCTGTGAAAGATACAATTGACTATGATTGAATCATTATTTGGCTAAATTATATATTTTATAGGGTAGTAGAGAGAGTCTCTTTCTTCCAGCCTCTTGATCAGAAGACAGGAGAGTTTAACTTCATCATAGTAGGGTGCTTAGATTTAGAAGACTTCATACCAGAAAGTAAGGCTCTCAAGTCCACTTTTGTTTCTTTTTGTTGTTTATTACTGGAGGAAGAAAGGTATCTAAGATTATTTTGGAGGCTACAGAAAGGCTGGTTCCTGCCCAGCAGATGGAGATGCTTTTCTCCCAGCTGGACTGTGTGCTGCTCAGTCAGTCATGTCTCAGCCTGGGAATGAGGAGGATTCTCTTCCTTGGCCAGGAGAACAGGGGTCACAGAGCTGCAGCAGCGTCCCACGCTGCTTTCTGCCTCAGCACAAGGCACCGGTCAACATTCCTACAGGAGTGATTCAGTTTGGGCTTCTGTTGCTCTATAAATTATGCCAGACGTTATCATTTTTGAGAAATCTAACAATAACAGCTTACCAGATTCCGGAGAATAATAGCAGTGACCAACTGTGCAGGTCAGAGGAGCAGTGAGTGTGCATTCGTGAAGACTTTGGCTCTCCTTTGAGATTTTCAGACAGAAGCTTCTATTAAAGTGCAAAGTATTGTTATTATCTTTGTCCTTTATACATATTTAAATAGTACATGATAATCATCTCTGTGAACTCTTAACTATTCATAAAGGTGACTGTCAGTTAGAGGCCTGAACCCGTACTCCAGAGCCAAATACTTAAAATGATAGATCATGTTGTAACCTTCTGAGAATTATTCACAACCTTTGTGCAGGAGGAGTTTCCTTTTTAAAGACGGGCTTTGTGGGTAATTAGTAAGTGGAGAAGTTAATTATTCTGTTGGGAAATGATATTCAAGCATGGTGGAGAAACATTGCCAGCTGAAAGTCCTCTTTGGAGGCCCACCTTGCCTTCATCCCACTTGGAATAGCATCATATGGCATGGGGAGTCCCTCCAAGTTACGGCTTCCAGGAAATTGTGTAGAGATGTGGTTTCCCTGAACCATGAAACTTTGGAGAACTTCATACCAGTAGCTTGGTAGTCAGAGCAACTACCTGGTTAGCACAGAGTTTCATGTTGGAGGTTCCAGGCTGAATGTAAAGGAATTGCCATTATGAAACACTGCCTTCTCAGTCTCCAGGGGCTTCCCACACACTTTCTTGGGCTATTGGATGTGCTTTGGGTTGGATGTTCTTTGGGTTGGATGTTCTTAGCCACCTTTTTTTCCTCTTTGACTTGAAACTCAATTTACTAGATCTAAAAAATCCCAACTCAAACACGCTTTTCCCACTAAAACTTTAATGAGAAGTGTCATGCACTGACAGTCCAGTCTATGCAGAATGTTTTAGTCTTGGCCTGCTGCTTCTCAGCCGCGAGCTTAAAGCCACGTCCTTCTCTGTGTGCGGCAGGGAGACATCGGCACTTGCAAACACTAACGGCCTCGTGTGGAAGGGGCAGAGCGGAGCCCACCACCTCACTGCCGTCCTTCGCACAGGGTTTCACTGCTGGTTAAGGGTGATCCCATACTTTTGTCTTTAGTTTATCTTCCCTCTTGGTATGCAGAGTATTCTTTGTTAATCTTCCTTATTTATTGAAATGTTAATTGGTCCTTATTAATTTGGTTTTCTGTGCTGAAAGCCAAGGTCAACAATGAGTCCTTCCTTAGTTTGATTACAAGGTGGTGTGATGTGTCTTGGAAAAGAGTAGCAAGAAGCCTTCCCTCTGATTTTAGTGTAACCTTTGTGCTAGGGAGAGGTTTGGAGGTTGAAAGGGAGAGGAAAGATATGTGTTTAACACAGACTGAAGGGTCTTATTGATTGAAAGGGACTGTTGAATTAAAAGACAGTTGTTTCGAAAGCAAGATATCACTTGACCCCAAAGAGAGAGGCAATTGCAGCCCTGGGGTTAGGTGTGATAGCAGCACGGGTTTGGTAGGGGAATGCTAACGGCAGACCTGTAAACTAGGTTTTTTTTTTTCCTTTCACTACGTTGTCAGTGCAACATTCAGACTGCTGCTGTTATTACTCTAGGAGCAGTCCCTTCTGAGAACACCCTGCTTTGGGGCTGGAGTGGCCATTTTCTGAGATAAAAGTAAGATTTTTTTCTAAAGCAGATTCTGTTTTGTGGGGCAAACCAAACAGATTTATCGTAACACTTTAAATAGTAATCAAATGTGTCTTTCTGTTTGCATTCAAAAGGGTGGAAAGGTAACTTGACAAGATGAAAGAAGGCACCAGATTTGTGTGTCCCCCCCCCCTTCCCCGGTAACAGGTACAGAGTTTGAGAAAAGACTTCAAGGCAAAAAGAAAAAAGCACAGAATATACTGTTATGGTGTTATTTTTGTCTTTCATTTTTATGACAACTTATTTGTACTTAAAGGAATCTTTCCAAAGAGTTAAGAAGCATCATTAAATAAAGACTGTGAAATGTGCAATATGGCTTATTTATTTAAATGTTAATTGGTCCAACGAACACTTCTAATTAGCTCTATATTTGCTTAGCAAAAAGTTTTACAAATTCCAATTGTGAAAAGCAGCTATTTTGAGCTGGTAAGCATGTTGCAGAATCAGCTATGATTTTTCTATAGTTCTCAGCCCTTGAAGGCACAATTTAATTTTTCATGTATGCATACTAGCAACGGTAAACACTTGCGAGTGTAAAGAACCTTCTTTAATTAGCTGCACAACAATTAAAGGATTCACAAACTAAATTGAACCCTGTCTCTGTGCTTACTAGCTGAATTCTACCACCTGTCACAACAGCACTTTGTTCAATCTGTTATGCAAAATCATTATAGCAATATAGCGGAGGGGAAAAAAAGAGAAAACAGCAATTATTTCTTACTTTTCTCTTGAATGGGTTATTTTGGGTTATACTGATGTCAGGTTCATTGAAGCTAACCTTTTGAAATCTGTAACAGCATAATACTTATACGGCAGGCTTAGAATAGCTAGAAGGATATTTTGTTTTACCCTTTTAAGAGCACATCCGTAAAGTACGGTGTTTTCTGTGATCATTCGGAGGGAAAATAACACCGAAGCTGTGCTAACTCCTGCAGCAGCCTGTTAGTTCTCTTCATCAGACAACAAAAATGACCAGCATCACATAGTACAGCAGATTCCTTTATTGTGAAGGCTTCTAAACCAATGTGGAAAGTAGATTTCAACACTGGTGGTTTCCTGGAGCACTCCTAGCCTATGTCCTCTGGCTTCTGACATTGGTGACTGGTCTTCAGCTCTTGAAAATATAATACAGCATGAAGAATCATAGAGTGGTTTGAATTGGAAGGGACCGTAAAGATCATCTGGTTCTTGCAAATGCTGGACCTGTTTACACGTAACTTTAATTTGCCTTCAGGTGCAAGTGGTTGGAAGTGAACTTTTGTATCTTTACAGAAGGGCCTCATCTCTCTCCTGCTTTCCTTGCCCCCGTTCCCCTCTGTGAGCACAAGGGCATCAGGAGCCCGATTTCCACCCCGGTTGGTAGGGATGCGGGTCCCGCTGCTCCGGGCGCCTGGCTGCAGGGCACCACGCCACGGGTGGTGCTGAGCCCTCACTGGTTCTTGGCAGGTGGTGGCCCCGTCAGCCTCCCCGTTCGGTACCCTCGGGTGGGTTTTGTGTTGGAGATGGTTGGAGGGTGTAGATGGAAGCCTGGAAGTCATTGGCAGCGGCGTGAGGGCTCTCTGTGGGGGGAGACCATGGTGCTGGGGAGGAGATGGAATGGGGCAGGGGGCCGAGCGCCCGCAGCAGCGCCCTTGGTCACCCACCCAGCCGCTCGCAGCTCCATGTAGGAGCCATCACCGCACCACAGTGCTCTGTTGTCTGATGCCTGTTAAAACTCTCAGTGAAACCAGTAGCGTGTTTGCGCTCTGTAAGGAGTCTGAGGCTGCATTTAGTGAGGAAGACCTGTTTACATTTGTCTTTATTCTGCCGTGACAGCTGACAGGAATGTGCGCGCTGCTGCCAGTCTCCCTGCGGGAGGGGTACAGGTACGTTTTGTGCATACGCTCACCGTAGCTGAGGAGCCGAAAGTTAAGCTGCCTGCTGACAGCTTCCTGAAATCATATCAATAACATATTGTTAGTTCTTGTGATTGAAGCTAAAAGAGGCTGCTGTTGGGTAAAGGACACATGATACGCCCATTTCATAAGCTCGGGATATAAATGAATAACTCTGCTCATTCCCAGTACTTACATTTTTTACAGTATAATTTTTATACCATTGTCATTTTACAATATTTTTGGAAAATCCAGAAAGGGAACAAAGAAGTCCTTTAGAAACACAGTGGGTTTTATTTCTTTTGTAGAGAAAAGTCACTCGGAAAATAAAAGTCAACAACCAAAAACTGAAAAAGGGCTTCTTTTTTTTGTGACTTTAAAAAAGAAAAGGAAAGGAAGCTACAAGGAAGCCTGATACTTTGATTAAACATGACTTAATTCTTAGACAGTTTTGTACTGAAGTATGAGAAGGCACAGTTTGCTATGTGCATCCCCTCCTTGCCTTCTCACATCACAGAAGAATAGCTCATCTGTTCACAAGTAGAAAGTGAAGGAGATGAAAATCCTTTTAATTAGAAATACAAATATAACAACCTCTGTAAGTGTAGGTGCAAGGTGCTGGAAATCCAAACCACAGAAGAATGAGTTTCTGTATAGGGTTTTGTGTGGGGAATCCCGAGTGCTCTCAGCTTTGGGGCTCTTGGTGTTCGGCCCCATGAGACAGGGAGCACTTGCCTGTGTCATCCCCCTGCACTTGCCTGGCTTTGTATTTGACTAAGACTACCCAGATTCACACCAGTTTGCAGTGATATACGTTAACTCTGGGTGAAGAACCGGAGAAAGTGAACACGAGCTGCTCACTTGCACAGACTGTTCAAGAGACTTGAAATAGTTCAACTGAGCGTTAGTTAAGTTCATCTGCCTGTTGTTCTCTTGCAGTCAAATGCTCCCTGTTAGTCCTCAGTCCTTCTGATAACTGCTCTCCGCCTGTCCTGGGACTGAATCCTCCAGGGATCCTGTCAGTCCCTCGCAGGAGCGTAGCCTGGGCTGGCTGTTAGGGATGGGTTACAGGTAGCAGGGTCCACCTTCCAACTAGCTTTGCAACCCTAATTGAACTTGTCAGGCTCTGTCATCCTGTGATTGCATTTATCAGACATTCTTTGTCAGCTCCCTTGCTGCTCACCTGTCAGCCGCAGAGCACTGTCTGTTCGGCCGGGGGCCCGGAATGTTGCAATTAACATCAAAATTACTTAAAGGATTTTATCCTGCAGATAGCTTTTGAAATATGTTCTTGTATTTTTATAGCATTCCTCCTCCCCTGTATTCATCTATCTGCTACGTGTCTGCCAAGTTTCCAGTGCCCTTTTTATTGATGATCAAAGCCATTGTGCCCAGATAAAACAGGGATGCCCCGGCAGCGGTCAGTGCTCAGCTTGGGCCCTCGAAGGTCACGCTGCTGTTGTGTTGGAGCGTACACGCTGTAATCAGGGCTTGCATCTGCTCTGCGTAGCTTTTCCCTTCCCTGTACTTGATCTTGCAGCTCGATGGCGGGAGGCGAGCTCTGTGCACGTCCTGGGTTGCACCTTGCTGTGTTCAGGAGCGCTGCGGAGGGGAGACGCTTCTTTGTGGTCGCTCCTGTGGCATCATCGTTGTTTCTTTGCCATAATTGCACTGCTACAGCTGGTTCACACCATTATTCAGAGGAGAAGGTTACTGGGAGGCAGAGTGATCTCACTCTGACAGGTAGAGGTAATTTCAAAAGCAGATGGGGAAATACAGGGAAATATGCCCAGGTTGGTTACTTTTAGTATGGACATTCCTGTTTGGGGTAGTCTTCCTGCTACAGGAGGCATCTGAAGGAGCAGTGTGATTAGCAGTACTGCAGGCAGATGCAGTTTTTGTTTCTCTGATATGACAATCTGAAGGGGAGCATGCTTTCTGACTATTTTCTGGCCTTGGAGTAGGGATGATTATAGCAGTGGCAAACTGAAGCTGTGGGTGTCTGAGCTGTGCACAGTGACTACTAACCACACCTTTCTGAGTCTGAACCACTTATCGTGCGTAGGAGGCACGAGGTGGCTTCTAGAGTTACGGGCTCCACTCTTGTGTTCATGGCAGTGATCAATTAATAAAGCTAAATGACAGCAGCAGTAATGCATCACATCAGTGAAAGTGTGCACAAACCAGAACGCCAAAGGATAAAGGAGATTTGTGGGTTTTGGTGTTTCATTTTTCTTGAGTGATAATTAAGTATATTTTTTCTGCCCTTAGCTAAATTCATGTTGTGTTTCCTCATCTATATTTTTCCAGCTAGTTCTGCGAAGAGTTTGGCGTTTCTGCTTTTTTGGAGATGGCAGAAACAAGGAGCATTCTGAGCAATGTTTGCTCTGTTTTTCTTGCATCTGCCTCCTTCCTGGCATCCCTGCCGCTTTCATCTGTGTCTTTTACTCTAATTCCACTGACACTGAGGCTTTCTCAACATTATCCTTTTTCTGGAAATCAGTATTAAAAATAACTCATTGAAGCCACTTGTACCTAAGAATCACTATGACCCTCTAAATTATGTATCTTCTTCTCGACGCCAAATCCACATGTTACAGGGAGAGGAAAAATAAATCAGTTGGGTTGAGGGAAGAAAGGAGAGAAGACAGAAATTGGAGGTAGAAGGGATTAACAGTCAAGAATCTTAGTTATTAAAACCCAAAATATCTCTCCGTAATATTTTAAATGAAAAATTTTATGCTGACAGATCTGTCACGAGTTAAAAAACCCCGGTGTTTTCAGCATTCAATTATGTCTGATAAAAGGAAGTGATCTGGCGTTCTGGACTGAGCCACGGGAGGCGAGTTCTGGACTCTATCCCTGGATTCTTTTCAGGGGATAAACCATCTATTTGAGTCAAGATACATGGTGAGCTCTTTCCTAAACGAGATGTGGCAATGCTCAGTTAGGGATATGTCTTTCTGCAGTGCTGAAATTCTGACAAATTCAGTCCCTTTGCAGCCTTGGAAGCTGATTGGGTGCCCTGGAACTGAGCACGGCGCTTCAGAGGTTCTAAGGGTTTGCATTTGCGTTATGTTAAGAAGTTGGCTATTTCTGTGCCCAGCAAGGAGAGACACAGTGTGTCTTTTTTCCCTCCCTCTCGTGGTTACAGAACGCTTTGATGGCCCTTGACGCTGTGGAGCCTTCTAGGATACCGGGTGGGAATTACTGCTGGGGTACTTGGGCAGCATGTGGGGGCAAAGGAGAAGCTTAACTCTTCCCAGATTCCGAGGGTGGCCCTTTGTGCCTTCCACGTGTGCGAGGACTTCTTAGTATTGTTGTCTCTTAAATTTCCTGACATCAGAAAATGGAGTAATTTACCTTTTCATTATCTCCGTGCTCTCCTCTCCTTTGTTCCCAGTTCAAGGTCATTAGAAGTAAACTAAATGCAGTCGTGTTGCAGATGTGCTTGGAGAGTGTGTTCTGTTCCACAGGCTCTCGTTCATGTCCAACCGGTTATGCAAGGTTTGAGGTATTGATCTCCCTTCTTCCTTTTGAGCAACATTTAAACATCTGCTTAGGCACGTAGTTGCTGTGTTGATGTCATCACAGGTAGCCTGTATGGCTGGTGATGCATTGTTTTGCCTACCATCTAACTCAATAATATGCAATTTAGAGCATCCTTAATTATCCTACAAACCATTTTGTGATAATGAAACCAAATGTGGTGCAGGCTTGGCTGACATCTCTGGAATATTATCTGGCATACCACATATTTCTGTTTCAGATATAAATTGGTTCCTGCTTTTTCAAAATATGCACGCTATTAATTAAATCTATACTCAAAACTTCTTTTCCCTCCCTAAAGCTGTTTTAAATATTCTGTTTTACATTGTTCCGTGTGCAGTTGGGGTTGGGTATGGACTTTCTAATTTGACAAAAAATAGGCTAACTTTGTGGTCTTTTAAATCTTGAAACTCCACTTGAGCAAGCGATGCCTTTCCATATAACTGGGTCTTTTGTTCCACTAGAGAAAATTACTTAATTTGTTAGAGAGCCTTTTTAAAAAGGTTTAACTGTAGCAGTCTTTACCTGGTAGGCCTGGGATTGCAAGGAGGTGATTACTGTGAATCATAGGCTCTCTGTGACATGGGACTAAAGGACAGAATTCCTTTGTTGTCCTGGTTGGTGATCCCACTTGTGCAATTTCATTTCTCCCCAGACCAGATTTCCAGCGTTTTGCATGAGTTAAATGAAATGTCTGGTTGAGCCATAGCCTTCTCTTTGGAGCTCTCTTTATTTAGAGAGGTTCTGTTTATGCATTTTCATTGGGAATGTGTGCCTTTGTCCCTTGAAATCCATCTATTTATTGCAGTGACACCTACTGCTGAGAGAGCTGATCCGCAACAGGATCGGTTACTGTTAAACTTGGCCAACAAGCAGTTTGTGACTCAACCAGCAGATGTTTCTGTGGCTCGGGTCAAAGGGAACTTATGGACGCGGGTTTTTTTCCTTTACTCCTAGCATTAAGCGCCAGGAAAGTCAGCGCTGGGTGCCGACAGCTGACCCGACCGGTAGCAGGAGGAGCGGAGCGAGGGCCCTGAGGACCCGCAAAGACCAAAGCGTTAGTCTGTTGAGCCACTGCGCTGGCTCTGGTCCAGCAGCTTCAGACAACTGATGATCTGATTGCATGCCTGGATTTCAGTAATGATTTTACATCCTTATTTGATGATTTGTACCCAGGCTTAGGCTTCTGACAGGTGCCCTTGTGCACAAAATCTCGCTGGGCTATCGCATATGAAAATTTCGCAATCCATCATACTTTGATCTTTGGGACATTTGTGCATCTGACAATATATTTAGGCATGCACAAAAATCTAAGTCTAAGCCTTTGTGAAGTGAAAATAAAACCATCAGCCCAGCATTACAGGTTTGGATTTAAATTGTTTCAAATTGTTATTTGAGTTCTGCGGTCTTAACTCTTCTTGCTTGATCTCCTGGTACTCGCTACAGAGGACCTGATCCGCATGTCCTCGCACAGCTGAAACGCGCTGCCTTTCCTTTGGTACTCGCCTGTGTGAGGAACAAGAGAAGAACAGGGTCAGCGTTAGGTATATTTTAATATTCTGAGTTAGATTATTACAGACTCCAGTGGGGTGCAGTGTCCTCAGGTGAGAATGGAAGAGTCAGAGCCCATTTTGTGCTACAAAAATGACAAAAAAATGAACTCATAAATATGCTTTGCAAAGTCTTCTGGGCATTTTTATTATTTTATTTGTACTGCGTGATATTGAAGTTGATCGTTAAGAGCTTAATTTTAAGGTTTCTTCCATCTGACGTGGATGGCAGTGAGATTAATTAAAGTGAGCGATCAGATAGGAACTACAGGGGATTGATCAAATTGGAGAGACTTTAATCAGTCGTATACATTGCAAATTACATGAAAATAACAAATTTACTTTTTAAAATAGTGTTTCTGAAGTAGCAGAAGCTGTAGTTTAATGAAGCATTCCACAAATCGGGCTCCCATTTGAATTTTGGTGTTGTTCTTATCTTTACTTTTGTCATCAGAACTCTAGAAAAAAAGATAATCAATGTTTATAGCGAAAAAATAATGATTGCACTCCAACCAGTGCCTGGGAACAAGCAGGGTTTTGTTTTTAATCTGCTGAACTTTCAGTACCAATTATTTACCTTTCTCTTCTTTGGACCTGACTTCTTAAGTATATGCAAGAGAAATAGAATAAATAAGAAGGCAAACAGATTTTGCCGAGTCACATGCAAAGTAGCAATAAATCAAACAGCTTGTCTGCATCCTTCTAATCTTTCCGTTCTAATCTGAGAGTGAGATTTATAAATGACCTCTCCTCTCCTCTCTGCTTGTCTGCTGAGATGCGATCAGAGGCATCTCGCAGCCCTGCACCGCGCGGTGCTCCCGCCCGGGATGGGCCGTGGGGCTCATCTCCCCAGACCCGCTATCAGCCCTGAGCGCGGGGCGGCCCCACGGCACCCGCGGGTCTAACGGAACCGCTAGTTCAGAACAGGTATTTGAGAAAGCGGCTGTCTCGGGCCAGAGCGGTGCAGCCTCAGCAAGGCAGTTTCTGTCTGCTAATGACTTTTGAAACTTCAAAATCCCTCTGCTAACCCTTCTTTAAGACATAAAAACTGTGCTGGAATGAGTCGGCTCTGTTGTTGCTAAAGGAGTACTTTGTTTGGGAATCAATAAGCGGCTTGTTTAAATATCAGCCCTACAAAGGAGCTATAGTGTGGTCAGATGCCTTCCCTGCTCCCGCTGCGTGGTCTGGCGGCAGCTGGGTGCTGGGATGGGTGCTCATGGGAGGCTCCAGCCCTGGGATGGGTGCTGGGGTGGGTGCTCATAGCTCCTAACCCCACGCTGGGTGCTGGGATGGGTACTTGTGGGAGGTTCCAGGTCTGGGATGGGTGCTCATGGGAAGCTCCAATATTTCCAACCCCACGCTGGGTGCTGGGATGGGTACTTGCGGGAGGTTCTAGCTCTGGGATGGGTGCTCATGGGAAGCTCCAACAATTCCACCCCCAGGCTGGGTGCTGGGATGGGTGCCCCGTCGAGGCTGTGGGAGCTGTGCAGCACAGCATCTCCCCAAGCTTTGTACCTGCTGTGTTCCAGTGGTGCTTTGTGCAGCTCTTAGTTCCCGGGAACTGCAGATGCTTTGCAGGGACCACAAAGCTTAAATGTGGGAAAATGACTAATAGTAATAACAATTTCCAAGTTGACCTTAATAATATTTAAATAAAAACAAATATGTAGCACACATTACCTGTAGGCCAACTTATTTTTTGTTTTAAAGACATTCTGTTATGCTCCAGAAACCATATATTTCCCTGATATAATTATATTGTCCCCAAAGGGGCAGGACACCTACTTAACCAGCACCGGCAAAAAAAAGGAAAACACCAATGAACTCGATATTGTTACTCTGTTTTATAGAAGTAAAATGAGAATAGAATATGACCTAATGTTTATTTCATTTTATCAGATTGGATAATGCTGTCCCGGTGGCATTAAATACAGCCGATCTCCCCCCTCCCCTTCTGCACACACATGTTTTTGTTAAAAATTAACTGTTTGTGTCTTTGTCTCTTAGTGTTGCATCCAAATCAGTCAAAGAAGACAAGGTTGTCTATCCTGCCCCACTCTTTATATATGAATCGCCTGGCAAATAAACCACTTGGTATCCTCCCCACCTCAGTAATATTTGTGATGTAATTTGTTTGGATGCCCAAATGTCACCAGCGTTGATTGTAGGAGATGAAAAAAATGTACTTGCTCAGCACACCAAGCTCTGGGCTAAAATGTAAGCATGAAATCTCTGGTTTATTTTTGTAATAATGTTTACAGCTGTTTAATGACCCTGAAAGGGTTCAGTAGTCTGGTGTTCTGTATTTCTTAACAGGAGAGTATTATGCTTGTAACAGCCTTAGTTCAACTGTTCCAACTACAACAATAGGAATGATATTTAATAAAAATTTCATATATATTCTGAAGTCCTCAGTGATACCTATTCAGGAGTTGCCAAGGCCTGAAGGAGTCTGTATCAGGGTACTTAGAATTTGTCAATGGACCTCAGGATAGTGTAGATTGAGGTGAATTTTTTTGCTGCAAAGATAAATGCCAGGTCTATATTCTGGAAGCAGAAGTAACAGAGTGTAACTGTGACTGCGCAGAGAATCAGGGCCAGAGCGAGCTTGTCGTTGGAACACGTGAGCTTGTAAAGCATTACTTTGCTTACTGAACTGTAAATCTTTTAACTAACCTAATCTGAGCTATAATAACGGCACAACAGTGGTTTTAGAATGACTGTTCTCTCTGTGGCAAGGAACAGGGCAGTGCTTTGGCATGTGTGTGTGTCCTGAAGGAACCCGCAGGTGTAAACAGACCTGAATTTGTTCTGTCTGCTTGCAGAGACACCAGTTGTGTGTGCGCAGGTGTGTGTGTCCGTGTGTGTTTACGTGGGTTGTACACACGTGGATTTATAGCAAAACTTTCTCATTCTATTTGCAGTCTTCTTTTTCTCTTGGTTTCCAGCAAAAAGAAGCCTGGCTTCTCACATTACATTAATGTAGTTGTGATGACAGGCATTTCTGGTGTCATAATTGGTTTTAAATTCCAGTAATCCATTTCACATAGTTAAATAAAATCCGTGTGTTCAATTGCAATGGCTAAAGTCAGAACTTTCGTTATTGATATCACAGGAAATAGTCTGGAGGGCACAAATGTGAGTGAAATCAAAATAACTATTAGTGCCATCAAAGGGACCGGAACATCTCACCGCACCTTCATCTGGGAGATGAGAGAGTGTTTCTGTAATACAGGGATCCAGCTGTGAATTCCGTAAGCTGAGCCCCCTCCTCCGGGGCGCTCACCCAGCGCAGTCAGAGGCTGCCTGGGGTGCTGGGTGCTCCCTGCTGCGGGGCAGAGCCAGCGGGCTGGTGGCCCTCCCCGGGCGGGACAGCCAGAGCCAGAGGTTCCTGCAGGTTTGGAAGAGCAGCTCACCAACAGTAGCCGATACCAATGCGCTCTGAGCAGTGTCGTGGGGTGCACCGTCTTACAGAACATTTCATAGACTCATAGAACGGTTTGGGTTGGAAGGGACCTCCAAGCCCATCCAGTCCCACCTCTGCCGTGGGCAGGGACACCTCCCACTGGATCAGGGGCTCCAAGTTCCATTCAACCTGGCCTTGACCCCTCCAGGGATGGGGCAGCCACCTCTGCTCTGGGCAACCTGGGCCAGGGCCTCCCCACCCTCACAGGAAAACATTTCTTCCTAATGTCTGATCTAAGTTTTCCCCCTTACAATTTAAAGCCATTCCTCCTTGTGCCATCACTCCAAGCCCTTGTAAAAAGTTGCTTCCCAGCTTTCCTGGAACCCCTTCCAGTACTGGAAACTGCCCTAAGGTCTCCCCAGAGCCTTCTCTTCTCCAGGCTAAACAACCCCGACTTGTCCTCGTGGCAGAGTTGCTCCAGCCCTCAGATCATCTTTGTGGATTCCTCTGGACCTGCTGCAGCTGATCCATATCCTTCTTAAAAGTAAAAAAATCAGTATATAAATGTCAACAAATATATTATGATTTTCTTACCAATCTCAAGTTTGATTTGCTGTCGATTTTGTAAATGTCTGTTAACGACAGAGAACATTGTGCTTCTGTTCTCAGTGCAAGTGATGACAAAATGTTCCCTGTTTTCCTTATAAAAAAGATCAGAATTGTGGACATAATGGAATAGATTATATATTTAAAATTTTTCCCTCCCACAAAGCATCCCTGACAAAGTGACATTTATGGGTATTTTATTTTTGAATACCCGGTGACTTGGCTTGGGGAGCAAGAAAGGACATGGTGAAGAAAGGTGTTGCAAACAAGATTACTTTTGTCAAACCGGTGGAAATCGCAGGCTGGTTCTCTGTTAAAGGTGGGGACCGTGCACATCAAGGCTTGCAGCAAGGGACTCACGGTGGAATGAAATCTGCTGCCCCACCTGGTGTAACCCCGGCAGGTCATTGATCTGGGCAGGGATGATGGATAAAGAGGGAGAGAATGGAATTGCTAATTTTTTTAGGAGAAATTAGGCAAATTAGGTTGGGTTATCTAATTCATAGTGGAATGATGGATGAGGAGGAGTTTTATTTCTGTCTTGCATGTGGATATGAGATGAGATTTTGGTAGGTGCTGCTGTGAATGCGCTGAAGAACGCTGAGAGTCTGGTTTACATTGGAGCTGAATGGGAGCAGGGTCCCTGGGTTCCTAAATGTGTGAACTGGGAATTGCAAGAGGGGAAATTTCTCGTGCCAGTATGTTGAAAGCTGTGATTGTACTCTGCAATGAAACCAGGTAGGAGCGAGGAAGGGAAGAGACAATTCCGAGCCAGAGCCAGGAGACAGGACTATGAGGAGCTGGGGCATGTTAGGGGGAAATACAGCTTAAGTGAAGAACTGTGGCATCTTGAGATTGTGATTGCTGGATACTAGAAACTGAGCAGCTGATCGGACTATGTGGGATTTACAGGTGGTTATTGCTCACCAAGCAGAGGCAATGCTCACCTTTCCGCATATTTAATCAAAAATGTATAAAATTTGTACTGCCAAAAGATCAGTGTGTGTACCTCAGGCTCCCCAGGCTTGATCCAGAATTCTTAGGTTTTAAATGAAAAAGTATCAGTTTGGTCTTCCTCTTGTTTTTTTCCAATTCCTCTTATCTAAATTCTACATTAGTTCTGTCCATGTTTGTGGGAGACAGGAAATAGCAAAAAAAAAAAAAAAAAGAAAAATCATATTCCAACTCTATCTGCTGTTGTTACTTTATTAAAGTTATCTTTGATAAAGAGCCACAGAATAACTTAAAATCTCAACCACATCTCCCTCTCCCCTCCCCAATCCCAATAACCATACGTTTGAACTGATGCTTAAGGTTAAACATCAGAATTAATAAACTCCACTGGGATCTGTCAGCATTTCCAAACTTCGATAGAGCATAAAATGCTAAAATTAACTACCCCAACCTTCCTGAGCATGTACAGGCACCAGTTCCCATTGAGGTCAATTGAAGAAATGAAATATAGGCTGCATTTTTCAAGCTGTTACAGAGTAATGACAATTCACAAAGGCTTTTCAAAACCCTCCTCTCTCTATGCTCTGTGTCTGTACATGCAGAGCGTTTCTTGGTTTTATCTTCTTGTTGGCCAACGCGTGTTGTTTAAACATGGTGAGGAAAAATATTACTGTTGGTATGTGAAGTCCAGGCAGAAAGTGGATTCTGGGTTTTGTTGGGGCTTGGGGGTTGTTTTGGTTTTTTATCATTGTTATTACTTATTTTTGGGGAAGGTAGTAGGCAGGTGTTCAAGATCTCGGTCAACATTAGGCAGTGCAGGTCTAAGGCCTGCAGCTCTTGGAGCATTCTGAACGTGAAATTGGGGTTGTTTCACAAGTTAAGCAAACTTTCAAAGTGTTTAGAAGTAAAAAGTGTTTGCATATCCCCCCGTTTCGAGTATTTGTGGTCTGCACAGAAAACTTGCATGGAAACTGAGCTTTTTGTTTCCTCCATGGCCTTCAGTGAGCGCCTGGCTTGGCGATGCTCTATGGCCTTTGGATATGGGGCACTGGGAGCTAAACTGGAGTGCAGTCCTATAGCTTCTAGGTATAGGCTTCCTCCTTTTATATACCTTATCTCATTAATGTTTTAATAAATAATGACATTGAGAGCAGGTAATTAGTGAGTCCCCGACATGAAAGGTGAATGTCACTGCTGATAAACTCCAAAAAAGACCTGCTGAGCAAAACTTTGTGGCTCCTGTTGGGCTTTAATACTCAAGAATATCAGCTTTCCCATTCATTTCTGACAAGATCTGCATTGTATCACAATCTCAATCATCCTGTCGAGGAGCAAATCGGTCTCCATTTGGAGACCACCCAAGGTTTTTTCCCCAGCCCTGATCCTGTGAACACTTAAGCACGTGCGGAACTTTGCTTTCAGGAGTCACCCTTTGAAGTCTCCTGGATGACTCCCGTGAGGACAATTACGTGCATTTAAAATGTGTTTAGCAAGTGGCCGTTCTGAAGTGACATAACGGGCGATGTCCACCTGGAGTGTGCACAGTCTTTGTAGAAGATGGTGAATAAATGCTTTTGGCTAATGCCAAACAGAAAGTTGACTGAATTAATTATTCAATAACGTAATTTTACTCTTGAATAAAGTGTCAGATCACTCCACTGAACCACACAGATCTTAATTACATTCTAATATAACCTTATAGCATCATACTGTTTGAGAGTTATTAATGTAAAACTTTATATTTTAAGCAGAGTTTATAGATACATTATTTCTGTATGGAGTAGAGAAGTGGCAGGGATAGAAGATTATTGTGGACAATTATGCAGACCAGAAAGGAGCACTTGTGTTTAACCAACAGCTCTGAATTCTAATTTCCTGCAGCATACAGAGTGTGGGTGCAATTTGTAGTCATTACTGAGTATTAGAAAAGTTATTAGAATTCTTAAACTTGTTGAGGCTTTCCACAACACCTTCCCCAGATTTTAATTGGTTTTATCTAGTTCCATACGAGAGCTCTTTAGAGCAAATCAAAGTGCCTTCAATCACGTGTCTTGCCCATCGAAGGACAGCGATATCCCTTCTGTAATCTGGTGAATTCTGCTAAGAACTGAAATCTGAAGGTTCTCAATGATGAATCAAAAGACTTGGGAGAAGATAATTTACGTGCCTTTTGATGGGCTCAGTTTCAAACTGACAAAATAACAATGTTTTGTAACAGAAGGGTTAAATCTTAATCTCGGAGGTTTACAAAGCTGCTAGTCGCAGTCTCCTTAAAATTTAATATACCTCGTTAATGCTTACTTGCAAACACTGAAGGATTTTTATGATTATAATCATGTGTTACAGCACCTAGTACTGTTTCTAAGCAGCATACTAATCAGCTTAATGAGATATTACTGCACTTTTTGTTGACTAAAGCAAAATCCCTTTTATTGTTCTAAGGCTTGTCCTTTACATTATTTTTTCCCAAAACATTATCTTGTTTTATTGTGTACCAGTAAATATCATACCATCGTTTTTTTGTCAAATCATAAAACTATCTTTCTCATTGTAGTATGGGTAATATATTGAATATGGTTAATGGAACCGAAAGTTACAAATGGTTTCTATTTTTGTTTTTGGGTTTTTTTGCTGGCTTTTCTAATGGAAATGAGAGAGATGCATCACTTTTTCTTTTTTCTATAGATTTAGATGTGTAAACAGGTGCCATTTCACAAGGAATCACAAGGAAGGTGGTAAAAGCCTCTGCCCCTTCCCTAATAATTGGATTTTGAAATTGTAGTGTATTTTAAGATAGTAATTAATGGTTATTGGTAAACATGCAGAATGATGAAAGTGTGTGTGTGATCAAAATTGTGCAGCACAGTTGGCATTTAATATACTTTTTATTGGTTTTACACTAATTCCTTTGCATTATTATGAGTAGGTAAAACTTAAAATGCAAATTGTACGTCAGTGATTCAATGCTTGTAACTCCTTCACAGTCTGAATCTAAAATATCTTCTGATTTTCAGAGATGGAGGAAGCTAGTTTGTGCCTTGGTGTTTCTTCAGCTGTGCCAGAAGCTGACGCCCATCTCAACAGCACCATACTCAATGGGCAGTATTCAATGAGCCAGAAGCTGCACCAGATCACTTCCCAGCTCAGCCATGCCTTCCCAGAGCTCCAGAACAGGCAGAATCCAGAGGAGAAGGTGTCGGCGCCGCTGGAAGACAAAAGCCACATGTCCATGGCAAACCAGCCCATCAGCAGTCAGATGGCGCTGCTGGCAAACCAGCTCAACAGGGAGGTTGACACCAGTTTGAATGGGCGCGTGGATCTGCAGCAGTTCTTAAACGGACAAAACCTGGGGATCATGTCTCAGATGAGTGATATAGAGGATGATGCCAGGAAAAACAGAAAGTACCCGTGTCCCCTCTGCGGGAAACGCTTTCGATTTAACAGCATCCTGTCACTACACATGCGAACTCATACCGGAGAGAAACCATTTAAGTGTCCGTACTGTGACCACAGAGCAGCTCAGAAAGGCAACCTGAAGATACACCTGCGAACCCATAAGCTTGGAAATCTTGGCAAAGGTCGTGGAAGAGTCCGGGAAGAAAACAGACTTTTGCATGAGCTGGAGGAGAGAGCGATTCTTCGGGACAAGCAGATGAAGAGCAGCCTGCTGCAGCCACGACCTGACGTGAAAGCACAGCCGCACACCCAGCCGATGCCTCTCGCAAACTGTAACTTGTCTGTACCGGCTAATCACAGCACTCCGGATATTTCAAACCCCGTTCCCTCTCCAAAGCCAGTCAGCGTCCAGGAAGAAGTTGTTGCCCAGACGGCTGGGTTCAGATGCACGTTTTGCAAAGGCAAGTTTAAGAAGCGAGAAGAGCTTGACAGGCACATAAGGATCCTGCACAAGCCATACAAGTGCACCCTGTGTGACTTTGCCGCCTCACAGGAGGAGGAGCTGATCAGCCACGTGGAGAAGGCTCACATAACGGCAGAGTCGGCACAGGGCCAGGGCTCCAACGGGAATGGCGAGCAATCCACCAATGAGTTCCGTTGTGAGGTGTGTGGCCAAGTGTTCAGCCAAGCCTGGTTCCTCAAAGGCCACATGAGAAAGCACAAGGACTCCTTTGAACACTGCTGTCAGATCTGCGGGAGGCGATTCAAAGAGCCTTGGTTTCTTAAAAATCACATGAAAGTTCACCTGAATAAATTATCCGTGAAGAACAAGTCCCCTAATGATCCTGAAGTACCTGTCTCCATCAGCAGCATGTCCCAGGAAGCTCATGCAAACTTATATTCAAGATACCTGTCGTGTTTGCAGAGCGGGTTTCTTCCTCCTGATAAAGCGAGTTTAAGTGAACAAAATCAAATCTATAACAAAGGAGACCTGCCCATGAAAGAGAAAGAAGTCTTGGGGAAGCTCCTTTCGCCCATTTCTGGCATTGGCCATGGTATTGCTGAAGGGGATAAGCATTCTTTATTGGGCTGTCTCAATCTGGTGCCTCCTCTGAAATCCAGCTGCATAGAAAGGTTGCAAGCTGCCGCCAAAGCAGCAGAGATGGATCCGGTAAACAGCTATCAGGCCTGGCAGCTTATGGCGAGAGGAATGGCCATGGAACATGGCTTTTTGTCTAAAGAGCAGCAGATACAGCGCAGCCACGAAGACACTTTGGCAAATGCTGGAGTTATGTTTGATAAGGAGAAGCGGGAGTATGTGTTAGTAGGAGCAGATGGCTCTAAGCAGAAAATGCCTGCTGATTTGGTTCACAGCACTAAAATGGGCAATCAGAGAGACTTGCCAAACAAACTAGACCCTTTAGAAGGCAGTAGAGATTTTTTGTCACATGGTATGAACCAGGGACTCGATTACAACTTACAAAGTCATGGAAACGTAAAAGAAAAGCCAACTGAGTGCCCGGACTGTGGAAGGGTTTTTAGAACGTACCACCAAGTGGTTGTTCACTCCAGGGTCCACAAAAGGGACAGGAAAGGAGATGATGACATAATTCAAGGTAGTCTTGATGAGCGACGTGGGTCGGGAAGTGATCAAGAGTCTCAGTCTGTCAGCAGGTCGACAACACCAGGGTCCTCAAACATCACTGAAGAAAGCGGAGCAGGTGGGGGTCTCTCACAGACGGGGAGTGCCCAGGAGGACAGCCCGCATCCTTCCTCACCCTCCTCTTCAGGTATGAAACTACTTTTTCCCTCTCACCACTGAAAACTTCGTAGCTCTATTTGAGATTGCAGCAGCGAAGTAGTTTATGCATTCTCTTGTTCGGTCATTTCCTAGCGGTCCCCAGGGGCGTGGTGTTACATGCCAGATCATCTGTGTTTGGGTTCCCACAGTGCCTTCAAGGTTAATTCTCGGCTCACCCTTTTCTCCCCTCCAGGGACAGGTTTCCCAGCCCTTACGCTGTCGTGCTGCCACCCCACCAGCAGCAGCACGCGGGGACTATTCAGTCACCAGGGGTGATGTCACCTCTAGGGCCTCTCCTTACAGCTTTTGGAATGCTGTTTTTAACCTCCTTTTCTATTCATTATGTGTTCCTTGAGATCCTTCCATGTCCTCCGTGCAAAAGGGTGAGGAAAGATGCCTCATAAAGAGCATGTTGGTCAACCTGGCTGATTGCCCTTATTGCCACAGCCTTAACAGTTACTGAGCTGAGAGTTGTACCTGGCCACTGGACTGATTAAAAAGAGATTCCAGACTACAAATTACTAACTCTTTGACAATCTTTTAGTTTAAGTGCACATTTTAATACGTATGAAACCTTCTGCTTAATCCACATCTATTTGAAAGTACAAGAAAAACAGAAATTGGACTGAAATGTTTTAATTGCATTGCATGTAGTGTTAACTTGCTGTGTATAAAATAACCATGCAGATAATGTTTCATTGGAGGTGGTATCTATAAAATATTGAGCTTCCTGGTATGATTTTTAATGTTACAAGCCTATGACTGCCGAAATAAAATCTCTAAGTAATAACAGGTAAGATTTCTGGCCTCATCTATATTTCCAAAATCACTTACTAATGGATAGTAAATTGAAAGTTATATCTTCAGCCCTTTATAAAGAAAGCACCTCAGTAATACTGTAATCATTCTGCAAGCCTAACAACAGAGGAAATCATGCCATAACAAATACTCTGTTACTAATGGCAACATTGATTTCTGCAATCAGCCATTAAGTCTAGAAAATGAAAGACAGTTTGAGGCACCTTAAGGCATTACATTGCCCACTGTTAAAGAGCTGGGAGCAGGCTGGGGAGGGAAATTCTTTTTAGGTTCCTCGCCTCCCCCCCCCCCCAAAGTTTTGATGAATATTTTAGTATGGGAGGCAATTCGCTGTTACAGTTATTAAGTACATGCCAGTTTATTTTTGTTGTTCTTGTCATGCTCCAGTATTCTCGACTTCTGAGGCCAAATTAATATAAAAATAAGGTGTTAGTTTGCTGGCTTATTACAAACCAGTAAAGAAATTGTTAAGACGCATAAATCTGCACTCCACATTCCACAGATTCCTATAGTAGTTAATGCTGTTGTTTAAATACCCATGAAACGCACTGTCTGCTCTCCGAG
>JAUNZM010000494.1:1120000-1142500 GCA_033459285.1 Clamator glandarius
CAGTAGGTGCATGTGGATAAAGAATTGGGCATCCCTGATGGCCCGCAGAGCAGTGAAACGGGGATCTCATTGTTTCCCAAGGAACTGCTGTCACTTCCATCTGAAGTTCTTCTTTACTATTTGTCTGTATAAAAGCAAGTCTCAAGAGCTTCAAAAGTCAGACTGCTGCATTTCTAGCCTACTGTTTTGGTAATAAAAGTAATAATAAAAGTAAGCCTCATCAACTTGAGGCCAAACGGACGTGCATTGCCAGCCATGCTAATCTTTAATTTCAGAGCAGGAAAGGATTTACTTCAGATCCTGACAGCACGGAGAGCACGAGCAGTAGCCAGTACCAAACTTCTGTTCCCCACTAGCCCTGCTACACTGGCTGCCTGGGTCTCATGGTTGGTAGCTCTTTCAGTTGCGTGAGGGGTGCAGAGAGAGCCCTTGAGTTAAAACAGATGTGGAGATTCTGGTCTGTTCCATTCCTGTGCAATAGCTGCACCTGAGTTTCCATACAAGGACCCGTTGCAGGGCCATCGCTGCCCACCAGCTTGTACCTGCATCAGCTGGTGACACTCATGTGGAGCTTAAGGAGTCTTTGACCAAGAGTGCTCCCAACTGTAGAGCGTCCCTTCACCCTTTCCCCTAGCAATCCTAGCCTGAGTTTATGGCATCTCCTCTGGTATTGGCTAGATCTGATTGACTGCACCAACTTAATACTCTTCCTTTTTTTGAAGACCGAGGCTTCCTGCTTGTACTTCCAAAGATCTTACTGCCTAGGCTAACTGCAGTTTAGATAGCCTCAAAATTTATTAGACAGTTACTCTGGGGTACAAATAACACCCAGACACTCAGTGACAGTTTCACAGGCTGGCATATAAATGACTATTATTAAAAGTGAGGGGGAAGAAGAGGGGGAAGGAAACCTTAGGCAGAGGTCCAAGAAAAGGCTGAAATACCAGTGTGGTATTTTGTGTTTGTGCACCGTGATCACGCGGTGTGGTGTGTGACATTCCACGGAGCTCAGTCATGGGCAGCCTAAGTCCCTGAAGGACCAACATGCCTCCAGTACCACAGCTCCACCTGAGGCAGGCAGCCTGTATGGGGCCTGGGGCCCCAGATCCTCCCCACCTGCCTCCCACATCGTGGGGAAAGCGGGAAGGAAGGCTGGACATGCCTGGTGGATGGACAGAAGCTGTGGTGGGATCTGACCGGGCCCCAGCTGGGGTGAGCACTGCTGTGCCACAGTGCCGGCTTGGCTTCTGCAGGCTTCTCCTCCCTCCCTCCTTCCTTCCGTTCATCACTAAATGACTGCTATAAAACACACTCAGTATTTCTAGACTGTTTTCCCCATCTTCCCAGATTTCTCGCACCTTAAACTTTGCCATCCAGCATGAACCTTGAGCGGGTGCTGTGGAGTCGCTGTGTTTTGGTCTTTGTTTAAAGACTGAAGAGTCTGAGGCAGAAGTAAGGATGGGGCTTCTGGGTTGTCTCTGGGGTTTTAAGCTCATTGCTTATCTTCCTGGAGCAACAGAGATGCTGCTATGTTAGAGCGAGGCATCTCCCTTGTTAGAGGTTTTACCAAATGTGCAGAGTTACCGCTAGTTATTTTTCTAATGTGTTTAGTAAAGAGGGCTCTAAGCATGATATATAAATTGTACTCTGTCAGCTAGGATTCCTGCTCATTCTTGTCTTGAGTTCTAGCTGTGCTTTCCTTGTGTCTCTCTCCTGATCTTCTTTTCATTATGCCTTTTGACATATATCATAGGCTAATATAACTGAAAACTTAGCTGCTCACATCTTACCTAGCACCGAGGAAGGGGAGTACCCTATTTAGCAATGACTGCACAATTTTCCCCTCTAGTGATCTAACAAAACCATTCAGAGAAGGACAGAAGAAATGCAAAAAGGCTTTCTGAGATGTGCTGGGCTTCCCTCCTAAATACTTCAGACTTTCCTGGGAGATTTCTAGAATCGAAGGTATGATCTGATTGAGACCAAAAGGTGATTCAGAGGTTTCTGTGAACTAAAGAAAAGCAAACAGCCATTTGTTATCATTTGGAAGGGAATTCAAGGGAAGAACAGAACATCTATGATTTTTATTATTAATGGAAATAGATGGGTGCTTAAGAATGCCATGTATGTAAAAGTTACAGAGGTGGAGGTTGACACTTTCTGTTCTTTTGTATATTCCAATGCTTTTAGTTTAATCATATGGATATAGATATGTGGGCTTATGTGTCTACATGTATATTTGATCAACAGGGTATCTGTTATGATTAATATTTTCCATGCTATTCTGCCACTGAAAAAGTAGGCAGTGAATTCTGAGGGGGAGGAGTTTATCAGGAATTCTGTTATTCTCTGATTTTATTTGTTTTGTTAACATAATTATGATGCCAGTACAGTGAAGAACATCAATTTAACATGCAGCCACGTTTACCACACAATGGTATTGGGGTCACCACAATTATTTCCTATTCTGTGTAGAAATAATACAGTGGTTGTTGAGACGCTGCTATCTGGTAACTATGTGCAAGGTTGGCTTTGGGGTGGTGACCACTACAGCAGAAATATGACAAAGTTTCTTTGCAAGAGGGTTAAGGACTGAAAGTGACATTAGTGAAAGGGAGAAGCAGTAGTAGAGGACAAATACGAGAACTCTTTATGTTACTGTTTCTTTGGATATTTCTTTTGATTCTTACCCTTGAGCACGATGGTTCCAAACTCACTTTACTGTTACTGAGAGGACAAGGGGATACGACACGGGCAGCATAGTAGCGCGGCGTTAGCTGGGAATTGCAGCAAAAGAAATGTATAAAAAATAATTATTATACAAGGAAATCCGTATCTGTTACCCATCTGGCAGAACATGACAGGTTGTACCTTCTGTGTTAAAACTTGAGATGGCACATTTGTCTGTATTGAAGAGAGTGTCTGATGTTAGGATTGCATTGCCTTTCGCAGAATGCCAGGTTGGAAGGGACCTCGGGGATCATCTGCTCCAACCTTTTAAGTAATAGATATATAGGTAACGGGTAAGATGTAGGTTTCTTGCTCCACACTCTTCATATGGGTGACAAGTTCAGTTGCTGTGGACATGGGGGGAGAAACTGCAGCCAGTGAGACTGTGAAATAGCACCAAGGAATAGCCCCTGGTTCTTTTGCAGTGAAAGAACTGTGAAAGGACCTGAAACTACATTTGCAGCAGCCAGAACTGAAGAACTCACAGCTGTGGGTACAATTGGTGCCCATCAATTCCCAGGCATTCTCCTCCCAGCTCCCCTGTGGTCAATAGCGATTTTTGAGCACGTATCTTAGGGCAAGAAAAGATGTGCAGGAGTGACCCTGGTGCAGGTTCTCAGCCTATTGAGGAGGGTGATTAATACCAGGGTTAAGCGTGCTGCAGATACCTTGTTTTTTATGGGCAGCAACACTGAAGTGATCTCATCAACTATGTGAACATTCAGCAAGTCCAAAATCAAATGCTTGTGTGTCAGATATACACAGCTGTATTTGTACTGTTGCTCTATCTAAAGAACATGCCAATTGCTTTACTTAGAGTGAGTCGAGAGAGAGACTCATTACTAAGAACATGTATAGCATTATCAATGAAAAACGTTATTGTTCTTTTCCTCAGTGGTTGCAGTGTCCTTGCTTTTCCTTTCATGGGAGCCCGTGCTAATCCATCTTCAGACAATGTGGGGCCTGACTCCCTGCTCCCATGCATGGTGCGTCATCATTTACACCTCTGCGCAGCAGGTGGGAAATAAAGACACACTAGAATAGCAGCACTTTGTGCTAGTTTACATATATTTGGCAGAAATAGAAACAATTGTGCAAGGCAGTGGAGAAACTGAGTGTGCAGGGCACTGTTTTGATTTTCTATCTCCCCAAAAGTATGTGAAACGAACTCTTATTGGACAAACTTGAGCAGATCTGAATATAGTACACCGTAGTTTTCCAGTGGAAGGCAGGTGCCCAGCTGTATGTTCAGGTGCCACAGTTAGATGGTAGGTGGGTGCCTCCTTGTCCAGTGATGTTGCCTAAGGAGTTTTAGTTATTTCTGCCCTTGCCTGGCATTGAGCTCCTACAGTTTTTGTTGAGAGAATTCTGATTGATTAAACATTTTTGTATTTTTTACTTCCTGACATGTATTTAAAAGCACTGCTGACGTGAATTTAGCTTGATGAGGCCAGTGAGCCCAGAAAACATGGCAAGTTTTTTAAAGTTAAATCCTTGACGTGCTACACTACTGCGTTCATCAGCTGTTTTTTCACAACTCAAGTCAGAATTTCAAAAGATTCCTTGGCCGAAGAAAATAGCAGGTGTTAAGTAGCAGAGGGCTTTCTCAACTGGCGGAGGAAGTTTAGGCAAACATAGAAGGCAGTGTTTTAAAACTGTGTGTATTCATTGTTTGCAGAAAGATCCATAGGAGACAAACCAAAAAGAAAATGAAGATTACTGTACTGAGAATAAATACAGAAAAGGCCAGGTTTAAAAAAGTGTGAATGAAGTCAGGTAGATTCTTTAATTTCAGACACTGGGTTTCATTTAGTGATTTTCAGAACAGTCACTGATGATTAGGTGGTAAAATAGGAAAAATGGGAAAGTCCTTGGATGAATTTAAAAGAATTCTATAGATTCTTGAAGGAAAAAAAAAAACACAAAAACCTTCACCTTTCAGCTGATTGTATTACATCATTTCCTTATGTTATGGGCAGAAAGCAGCTTCTTTAGTTGTATCTTTAACCATACTTAATGAAATGCATAAAGCCAGTTCTCGGCTCCACGTGTGGAACTGTACTGAATAATGGGGATTAAAGGAAATAAGTTGTAACTGTACTCAAAAGCTTGAAAGCATAATGTTTTTTACTTTCAAAATGCCACCAGAAAATGAGTATTCTTCTGAACTGAATCCTGCTTGAGAAAATCGTAGGACGGGTGGACTCTTTCTCTAAGGGATAATATGAACATCAGTTGACATTTATACTGTGGAAGGATGACTGAGCTGTTAAGCGTGTAATAGTTATTATGTAGGTGTTTATTTTATACATTTTATTTCACTGTCTAGCTTTATAGTTCGTTTTTTATTTTATTTTTGTGGTGGTTAAGGAGGTAGTAAGTTGTGAAGTAAGAGCAGAGTCGTTCTCTGTTCTAATACCAGTTAATATCATCTTCTGAAGTATAAATGAGGAGGGTCAGAGTATTAACCAGGAATCTTCCAGGGCCCTGGTTGGCATTTTGTCAGCGTGGCCCTGTCCCACCCTGGTGATCCGTCTCAGTGGGCACCTAACTCTAAGCTAACCAGGTTTGCCTGCCTGGCGGTGCCAGCAGGGATAACGTCACTCCTCATAGGAACGTGTGAGATTGTGCACCAGGAGAGCAGCTTTGCGGTTCAGACCCATAGGGAACTGCAAGCTCTGTGCATCTACTCCGCTGCCTTCTGAGATGGGGTGTGTGCAGAAGGAGCACTAGAAATAGTTTTTGCTGACATCAATATTACACCTACCATTCTCTTGGTCTGTTCCCATTTGTAGTACGTTCTGCCGATAAGCTGAGTGCAGCCTGTATGCAAGGAGGGAGATGTAGAAGTAGATGACCTGCCCTGAAGTACGTGGATTGTAAGGTCTCTTGCCAGTTATCTGTGTCTGGTAGGGGGTGAAGAAAAAATCCAAACTTCCTGTGAGATGAGTAATGTGTGCTATTTGCTGGCGTTTTTGCTTCCCTTTCAAATATTCCACAGATTGTACAGACAAAAGACAGATTAGACTTTGCATCAGATTTACTGGAACTCTACCTCCTTGCCTTTGGACTCCAGCTTGCAGTTTACACTTCTGTCTGAAGTTGCTGAGGAATTAAGCTTGTATGTGCACTGTTTGTACATAACAGGCTTTCCCAAGTGACTATTTAGCACTACTTAAAAACAAAACCAAGACTGGCAATAAGACTCTGGCAAATGTAAATGGATTCTATTTAAAAATGGCCCATGGCATCTCTCTGTAATGACCATCTTTTCATTGCATGTGGAGCGCTGGTGGCATTAGTGAATTAAAAAATACACAGATTTTCAGGGATTTGGACCTGATTTGCATTTACAGTACAGATGTTTATCGCTGTTTGGACTTAAAGCATAGGAAGAACTAGAATGCAAGTGCACTTCAAGCCTTCCTGACACTGCGTGCCTACTGTGCATCTCATGAGGGTTAAGGTGTGCTCCCGTAGCAGTCTCAGCTTGAAACTTCTAATTCTGTATGATTCATAAAGCTAAATTTTAAAGCTCCTCTGAGTGGGAAGTTCCCTTTCCAAGGAATGGGACCTGTCCTGGCTTGGCCCTACTGGGGGTGAAAAAGGGATAGTGAGGAGCGGAGGAACGTGCTCCCTGAGCACCGTGCCCCTCAGCTGCGCCATAGCGAGTTTGATTTGTGACACTGAGCTGTTAGTAAGAGTTTAAGGCTGACACTTTGGGAAAATATGGATATTTTTTATGTTTTTAGCAAACTTTGATCAAATATTGGTGGTATTTTGCCTGTGGCATTTTACTACCTGTGTCTTATTCCATGATTATTTGTCTCTCAATGTCTGCAAGAGGTATTTCTTGACCTAAGTGGCCTTGCATCTTATCCATCAAGTTCTCAGTCAGGTTCAGATTAGATATCAGGAAAAATTTATTCAGTGAGAGGGTTCTCTTGGGCACTGGCAGAGGTTGCCCAGGGGGGTGGTGGAGTCACCATCCCTGGAGGGATTTAAAAGACGGATAGACAAGATACTTAGGGATCCATTTTAGTAGTGGACAGGTACTGTTGGACTCAAAGATCTCAAAGGTCTTTCCCAATCAAACAATTCTGTGATTCTGTGATCTGCTGTGTGTTAATCAGTTACATAAGGTGTGAGTGTAGCACAGTGATTTGGAACCAGACTTGAGTGTAGTGATCATTGTTCGTGCTCTTCTATGAATGTGGTGTTTTGAGAGAGAACCCATCCTGCAGCGGCTGTCACTGGGTAATATTTTTTAAATCCTCATCTGAATTTTTGTGTTTTCTTTTTAATTTCCTCTCAATAGAAACAAAATCAGTGCCTCTGTCTGTATTAATGTTTAAAACGTGGGTGTTTGGGTTTTTTTGCCACCCTAGGTGCTATGTCCCTTTAAATTCCCTTCAATTGCTCTTTGCCTCTGAACAATCTTTCATTACCGAGTTGTTATCTCAGAAGAAAGTGAGACTGTCTCTTTGTATTGCTGAATAACATCACTCTTTTCCTCAAGAAGTCGTTACCCACTGACATCGTATTGTTCTTCATTAGATGATCTGTTGCCTGAAAGTATCTTGGTGACACTGAACTTGAAAGCAACAAGAGTACAAGTGTGAGGATGCCTGGAGAGCAGAGACTGGCAATACCTTGCTCAAGCAAATATCCAAGATAATTTTAAAAGGCATTAACAAATACAAACCACCCCCACAGAGGTAATTTTCACCTCTGAATTCTTGCTTGTTTCTTAGTCCAGCCGAGGCCTCAGCCATCACGGTTGCAATGCTGGAAGCCAAGTCCTACCTAGCAACGATAGCCATGTACAGTAATTTAAACGTAAAGAAAAATAACCCATCTGCTGGTAGAGTAGTGTCCAGAGATTTCTAGGTGTTTTCCAACAATGAAAGGGTGGTTTCTGTCCTGAAAATGCACGTGTGTGCATAGAAAAAGACCTTCAATATTCACAAAGACCACAATTAGCACTGTGCTGTAATTGGTGTTCCCTGATTAGCTGGGAACCTTATGGATGCAATAGATTCTGGGTTTTGTGTCCATGAGTTACGTGAGAAAAGCTCACGTGTAGCTGTCAGTGAAATTTGTGCAAGTACTCCTTCGATTGGTGCTGTTCCACAAGTCACTTATTATGAGCTGTCACCATTCTCTTCCCCGTGACTGGGCGCAGAGCTCCAGGGGGGAGTTTTAGTGTGATGACTGGATGAGGATAATCGTAAAGCCTTTGCAAATGTTTCAGCATCCAAACTAAAATAGAACTTTTTTAAAAGATACTGTGTTATTCTCTTTAATCGTACTGTTCTGTGAAATGTTCCTCCCATGCACTTATGTAATGTAGAAAGAAGAACACAGACAGCCAAAGAAGCTGGGAAAATTCTCCCAGTCGTCTCCAAACCCAAAATCCTGTAGGATGAAACTGAAAAAAGTGCATTTGCCTTCCTGCAGTCCACAGGTGGGGTCACTGACCTCCCCAGGAGAGGAGCAAACACGACTGCGGGGGGCTTATAAACAACTCAATGACCACAGCAGCTCCTGAGAGATGGGGCTGATTTATTTGTGATAATAAATAATAATTATTATATATATAATATATACCTAATAAAGTAGCAAATACATTTCCCCTTCAGAAATATGGGTTATGTTCCTGCTCAGATGGGATGGTGGAAGCAAGGTGACACAAGAGCTCTGTGGCCCAGAGTAGTATCCATAGTCTTCCTTACTTATGCAGCATCTTCTACCTGTTGTTTCAAGTTCCCTCTCCTAGTCACAGCTGGAATTGGCTCCTCCAGACCAGGCACTCCTGCCACCACTAAAACATTGGTTGCATGGAAGGCAATTTCAGGTGAAGTTCCTACAGCCGTTACCCTTTTGACTTATGAGGAGCCAGAGCCACGTGGCTCGTTAATTCTCCTCCGATTACCAACAAGGGCTCTGCCAGCTGTGGTGGTGCAGCAAAATTCCAGCTTGGGAATCCCTGGTACACAGTAATCAAACACAGAGCCGGAACGGTTAATGCTCTGTTTGCAGATCCTATTGGATAACTACTAAAGTTGCATGGGTGAAATAGATAAAGTTGGGAAGTCTGCAGTAGAAGTGTTTGCCTTTATACTTATTTACTCACTGTTGTTGCCTTTGTACAATAATATCTTTTCCCTGAAGGCCTTTGAAAAATTCGATCACAAAATAGAAAAAGAGGATGTTTGTTCTGGGTAAAATTTGGAAGCATTGTTCAGATGACACCTGTAAAACATAATTATAACTCCCTTAGCTGTTTCCTCTCATATTTAGAGAGGAAAATTCTTTGCCTCTAATCTCAGGTGCATACCTGTGGAAGGCTTAGATTCCTTCTAGCAGTATCAAAGCAATGATAACAGTGTGCAGCTGCTGACTGTCTTTGCCTTGTTGTTACTCACCCAGCTGTTTAGAGTGAAGAAAAAGAGAGAGAATATCTCTAATCAGCCATATGGCACAAAGTTTTATTTGCCACAGTAAGTTAAAACGCACATTATTGGTCAGCATCCTGAATGCAAATCCTGACATTGCTTTTGAGGAGTGCCAGAGATAAAGGAGGAGATCAGGTATATTTAAATAACATTGTTTTAAGTAGAGAAATACTTGCTTCTCTCTCAGCGGAGTTTCTGTGGCTGGAGCCTCGTGTACCCAAAAGATGGTGGGAGCATGAAGTGCAGATCTCAGCTCCTGCCTTGGGCCCTAAAAGGTAAATCAGGAACTGTTGAGATGGCATTTCAGAGTTCTTTAGTGCAGCACAGTTTGCTTACGGTGTACATTGTACAAATTAGCCTTCTGGATCAGCTCAGTGGGCCATGAAATCCAGGAGATGTTTTCAGTACTTTAGTGGCTGTTGGTGTTTGCAGTGCATATGGACAGTGGGTTTTCATTAAGGAAAAATGCCATTTTGCTTTCTTTTAAACTGAACGAGAAATATAGAGTTAATTATGGGAAAAGGAGTTTTGTCTTAAGCCCTCCACATTTGCAGTGTGAGTGAACGTTAGAGGAGCAGTGAGGGGTGGCCAAATAAGTGTGAGGGGGGTTGTGAGTCTCCGTTCTAGAAATGGCAGTGGAAAATGAGTTTTGGGGGATTTGACTTTACAAGTGTAGCGGATCCACTTTTTAAACTTCTTCTGCCTTTTCCTGTGTGCCCGTGCCTGGAACTGCTTCGGTTGGCTTCAGACACACCATGTGGGAGCCTCCTGGTTATAACAACAGGCAGAAGGTAGGCGCCCACCTGTGTATCTGGGATTGGGGGCTTGGCTACAACCAGTTGAAAATGAGGGGGGCACTAACCCTATTGACAGTGCTTATTGCAGTGTTACGAGAATGCTCTGTTTCTCCCAACCCTGTTGTGTTTCCAAAGGATTTAAGAACATGATTCATTTGGTTCTTCTTGTAATACACTCAAAAAACACGTTCCAGAAAGGCTGATACACGGTTCTTCTAGGTGTCTTTTACGCACGCAGATCTCAAAGAACTCTCTTATCCCTGTTGCCCTGCTCAGTTGATCATAGTGCTGTTTATGTTCTGTGTATTTGGTTACGCTAAACACCGGCAAGTTAGAGATATTAAGATATATTTAAGACATTTTTGCAAAAGTTCTGTTTGGCTGGTTGAGCGTTAGAGATAACGCTGTGTTGGGGTACCAGTTTGTGGAGTTATTGAGTTGGGATAGAAGGTATGGTGACTGGCAAGCCAGAATAGATTTTCTGGTTGATGCCCTAAAAAATCACTGTGCATTAATGTTATTTAAAAACCAGACATGCTTTTTCCATTTGGTTAATGATTCTGGATAATGCAATCCAGAGGAGTGGTTAGGTCTCCTGTATTTTGAACAATCTCCCCTCTGTGATTCTCAATGTCCTTTGACTTGTGCTTCATAAGGTACCAAGAAATGCTTGATCGGGTGAGAATCTTATTTTCTTAAGAAGAGCCTCCTAAGTGGTTCTGCACTGTCTTACAAATTTGTAATTTTATATGGTGATGTGTTAGCTCTTAAAACATAAGTTTTGACCCATATAATCAGTGTGATTGCTTTTTGTTACCTTATCGAAGCACTGTAGTTAAAGTTATCACGAGAGGATTCAAGAAAAGGCGTGCAAATATTTTTCAGTAGAATATGATTCCTTCTACCTCCAATGCTGCTCTTCTTCTCAGTGTTTCCACTCCTCTTACTTAAAAGGCTTTGACAAATACAGTAGACTTTGTGTAATGATGCCAGTGAAAGTCACTTCCAGCATATTACAGTGTGTGGTTAAAATGACTCTTGCGAGTCATGGCACCAAATGAAACAAAGATTAAGGACATTCCTTTACTCACCGATATTAAAAAATATTCATGTAAAAATAACAGTGCTGTCATTTGTACACTTAAAATTCTTTTTAGATCATTCTCTTCCACCGTTCACTAGGAGCTGTTTTGCTTTAGAAATAAATATAAAAAATGTGAAGTATGTACATTTTCTGAGAAAATTGGTGTGCAGTTGGGAGAATTCTGTAAATACATGTTCTCAGGGGATAGGACGATGCCATACACAGGACTACTCTGTAGTGATAGATGCGGAATGGAAAAAGCTGTACTTCATTTCAACGGCATCTTCTAGCTGCTCTTCTAAAGTGTGTGGTTATGGATCTGCAGGTTCTAGAGCTGGGCATGTCCCCGCAGCAGAATCTGCCTTTCTGTCCTCTGACCCAAGATGACAGCTTTCTTAGTTTTGATATGGTTATTTTTTTCCCTTATTGAGTCAGCAAAGGAATAAAGAGCTGGAAAAAAAAAGGAGGCTTCCCCCCCCCCCCCCCCGTTATTTTTTATTTTCTGAGGAATAACAGCTCTAGGGGATGAGTGTTCTGTTGCAAATGACTCCCATGCATATGGCAAGAATATCTTAAATAAAGCGATATTATTGCAGAATTTAATAGTGCAATGGTCAAAAAACTCAAAAAGCAATGAAGAGGGTGAATGAGTCTGAAATTAAATTATGTAACTTAACCAAAGTCGAGTGCTGTAAGTACAGCTCAGTAATATGGATCAAAGATGCAGAGACCGTACGTTGGATTTGTGTGGAAAATACTTTTCCTATGAAACAGGCTGCATTATGTGGTGGTGGAAGTCTTGGCTGTGAAGTCCAATCCAATATTGGTGCTTTGTTGAAGCCAATGTTTCTGCAATTTTTTAGGAATGGTGAGCAACAGTCTTCTGAATGGGTCTTCCAAAGGATATCATTGGGTAGGACTGTCTTGGATATAACTAAGGGACTGTATTTATATATTTTGTTGGGTCTGGAATACAGTAACCCTAAACTTAAACTGCAGGAGGGAAACAGACAACCCAAATGGCAGTGCAGCAGAGTTCTCTCTGTGAAGCTACCAAGTCACTGATCTGGTGCATCCTATATATCTTAAATTAAATGCTCAGGAGACGTCTCTGTGCATAATGGTCGATTCAGTGCTGCCTGCCCCTAATCACACCCCAAGAAGCTCAGTCCTCAAAGATTCAGTTGGGACATATCACCTCTCTCATTCCTCACAAAGATGCATTTACATTGGAGGATGCTGAACATCAGGGATACTTCAGAGCAGAGGAGACGAGCAGTCTAAGCACACTGCTGCAGGCTGCTTCCACTGCAGTCCCCTGCTTGGTGACTCCTGTCAGAAATACGGGATGTCTAGCAAAAATCTGTGCTAGTACTGGATTGTAATGTCTGCTGGCGGAATTGTCTCGGGGAGGTAAGGCGGCAGACAGCCCAACACCTTTTGTTTCTCCTGCCCTAGCACCTCATGACAAGGGGTTTTAATGAATTTCTTCTGTCTCACAGCTCTTCTTTAAGGTTCTGAAGATCTTTTGGACATCTGTGCCACTGGCAGTCTCAAACAGCTGGCTTAGACTAGTGAGTTTAAAAAGTATTCCGCTACTTGTTTTAACTTTCAAACCTTCATATCCTTCATTTTCTTTTGGGCCTCAGCTACTGAGTAGCTTAAACTTTGCTCTCATCTATACTGACCATGTCTTGCAGCCCGTAACTGGGCTACCTGATTCACGAAGGCTGTCAGGGCTTGCAGAGTTTAAGCTTTGGTTAGCATTAACCACCTAAGTCTGTTTATTTCTGAGATACTGAGAGTCTTTGATTGTGCGCTGCACATTTAGTACAGTTTCATTGATGACTTCCATTGCCAGAGTTAACTGAAAACTGTTAAAAACATGAAAGGATTTTCATCTTGTACTGTCAGAAACGAAGCCACATTCTGCCTTGGTGTCGGTCTTGCTGTCAGTCACTGCTTGCAGTCCCAGAAGAAAGCACTGTTCATGCTTCTCCCGTCTGCCATGCTTCCAGTATCAAATCTGGGAAGGTTTCTACCTTCAACCTGGAAGGTTTTCTTAGTTCTTCTAGTGTTCAGGTGTAGTACAGTGGGATATTGAGCATTGGCCTAATGCCTTCCAGCGAGTAATATGTTTGGTACTGTTTCCAGTTGACTTTGCATAATAAGAACTTCCTAATGGTTTGATCACATGTGGAATGCTTAGTCCTTCTCAGGCATGCTCTCTAGTGCCATACTGAATCCAAGATCCAAGGAAAGCTTCACGGGGAGCTCCAAGTTCTGTTGAGAAACTTCATATTATTTACACGTTAGTTTTTGTTTATAAATCTCAAAACAGTTGAGAAGGGGTAAAATATTGCTAATTCCATTCCGTACGTTGCAAAACTGAGGTAAGAAAGGCAAAAGAACTTGCCTGAGGCCATTCAGTATTCCAGCAGAAGAGTCCAGGGAGCATCTCTTGGGTCTCAGCCTCCTGATTCGTATGCCAGCCTGCAGTGAGTTTATGTAGTTGGATTTTCAAGTTCTTTCTTTAGAAACCTGAAGTTCTTTCTGCAGCCTGTATTTGTCATGAGTTGGTCCAAAGTAAAAGTATTCTTGTATCAGCTGTTAAAGAGGTCAATAACTCTGTATTTGCATTATTCTTCTTGAACTGGCTGAGACCATTTTGTTTCTGTCACACAGCAGCAAATGTCTGGTGCATTGAAACAGATGCAGTTGCAATAGAAACTAGTGTGAGTTTTTAACAGCAGCTTTAATATGCAGTGGCTGCTCGGCTAAAGCAGCTCTCGTCGTTCAGCTCGGGCAATTGATGAAATATCCTGGAACTGTTTTAATCTGGTAAGCTGACTGCTAGATAACCATAAGCATCTCCTGAAGAGCTAGAACACTCTTCATGTTTCCATTAATTAGAGGGTAGATCTCTCTCCTAGTTGTTGGTGGCCAGTTTTCTTTATCTTTAGGATGGTCTGCGTTGTGGAGAGGCCTTGAACAATCGTAACAACGCATGTGGAGTTGCAGTACTGTTCCCTGGCGTCCCCTTCAGATCGCTTGCTCTTCCACCCATCCAAGGGATTGTAAAATATCTTGTACAGGATCACTGCCAGCTGGCCAGTTGCTTGCAGAGCAACGTGCATCAATTTGACCAACTCGTGCTAACATCCAGGGGAATCTGGAATGCAGAGATAAAAATCATTTAACCCCTGACGAAAAAGAACATCACTAAAAACTGTATTATATCTGATGTGGAGGCTACACGGGTGGCCTTCCACTCATAAGCATGGCAGAATTAGTATTTATTCCAACGTACCTTTTCATTTCCATTATTTTCTGGGAACTTCTTAGATATCCATTATGGAAACTTGGGGAATTTGCTTCTCTCCACGCATGCTTTTTTTCCTAGCCTGAAAGGAACTCTGCTGTAATCAAAGCTGTAATTTTCTATTAAAATATATATATATGATTTTCTCCAAAATTACGGCACATTTTGTCAAATGAAAATAGGGAGTAACATCAAACTAAGCCTCAGCCTGTAGCACTGTTTTAATCAGGCTTTTAAAAGTCCAAGAAATTGTTCTCTTTGAGAATTTTGACTTGGAAAATGAAACATAATACTAAGTAGTAATGAAGGCCCAACCCAATCAACCTCACTGAAGTCATCAGCCCAGTGACTAATGATGCTCATGAATTCACAGGGCCTGATTAAAGTTACAAAGTGTTGTTTTAATGACCTTATGCAAGCAATTGAGGTGAACATTGTGTGCATATTTCGGGAGGTAGATACATGCTGGTGTTTGAATACAGCATAGTCAGATCTGTTAATAATCGCAAGCATGAGCCCCAGTACAGATGGTGGTTCTTAGAGCTCATGTATTATTGCTGGGGGAGACTGGGTGTACAAATACCAGAATTCACTCTGAAGAACAGCATTGTCCTGATGCAAAGAACATCCACTAGTATTATTAGATTTATTTATTTGGGTATCCATAGATCATACTGCATTTTGTGAGCCATGAAACGATTCTTATTGTGAACAACCCTTTAATTTGGAAGATATCACTTACGTGGGTTTGAAACACTGGGGTCCCGATTCCTGGCATTGCTCTCTTGCCTTGGAGCCTGCTGTTGGATTGAAATCTGTTGTTCGGTGCCATACAGTTACTGCTGGGTTATCGAGTTGTGCGCTGGTGATTCATATCTAAAATTATGCTCCTTTCTTTTTCTTAGTTTTAAATCACACTTAAAATTATGAATAAAGCTACTTCAGGCTTTCTTATATATTCCACTCCAGCTGAAGCAAAACATCTCTGTTGGTGCCAGGCCGCGCTAGAGATTTAAATTGGCAAAGTCCCTCTGAAATCATCAGTCATTCCAGCGTACCGGAGCTCTGGATTGGGTCCTCAGTGTCACGCATTCAACTGATTGTTTCAAATAAGGAGAAAAGGAAAGGATGACAGACATAAAAGATTTAAGAGAAATAAAACAACAGCTTATCTAATCGAAAGCGGGTATGCCAATAAAGGCAACTGCAACTGTCAAGGGAAAGAGAAAAAAACAAAGCTAGAATTCTGTGATTTGATGTGTCTCCTTGACAGCCAGTTCTTTTGGATCAGCTCCTGTGCTGCTGGAAAGTGGCGTAAGGATGCGGATACCAGTGGGGATTTGCTGACTGAACCCACTGAGGATCTGGTCCCTGTGGTTTAAAATAGTGGTTGTATCGGATGCTCCTCTGTTTGTTTCAAAAAGCGATCCACTTCAGAATGAAAAGGCTCTTGGGGTGTTTTCATAAAAATTGTGCCAGTCCCAGCACAAGGTCACTATTGAATTGAGCGTCTTTGAATTGTGAAACTTTTCCTACTTGCATTTCTAACACAATTTGCTACAGTTACGTTTTAAGTGCCAGCCATAAAAAATTTCTATTCTCTCTTTTGGGTCGGTCCCCACTTGGGTGTTTATGAAAGGATCGATGTATATACTGTCCAAAAGGGTTTGGTAGGGGGTAGATTTGAATCACAAAAGTGATTATATTATTTTACTTAGGAAAAAGTCTTTTTTTGTACCTTTTTCCATATAAAAAAAAAAGATAAAATCCTATGTAAATAGTGTTTTTCCTGTAATGAATGTTCCTTTCATTCTGCATTTCTGTATAATATTGGAAATCGTGTTTTTATTAGAAGAGGCACTGGATGGAAGCCAACAATTTTTTCTTTTAACTTGATATTTTGGGCTCTGATCTTTGTTAAAACTACAATGGCATGTATCTCGTACAGTCAGAGGTCATTTCTATAGCTACTACTATTTCCTATCATTTCTGGGGAATGTTTGTTTTCAAAACAAAGAATTGGGTTAAAGCTTAAGTATCACGTTTCAGAACATATTTCAAACTGAAATTAAGAATGCTAAAACCTTTCCTTTAAAGGTCAGATGATATTTATTATTATTATAAAAATGATCTGTGATTTATGAATTTAACTTCTCGTAAACCCCCTTTGTAACAGAATATGCAGTCAGAAGCTTAACATCACATTGTTTTCCTTTGACAACGTATCCACGAGACCACTGCAGCTGTTCCTTTACTCACAATAGCAGATTAATTAACACAATCATATGCTGTTGGCTCCTACTCAATGAGTAGGTCTGCAGTGGGATAGATAGGTAAATCCTTTAAATGTGTATGAGATAAAGGATATACTATAGTAGTTTCATAACTAGCCAGTTTTGCTGCTGACTAGTCAGCCCTATCAGCAATGGTTCACTGACTACAGAAGCTGTGAGCTTACATTTCAAAGGCAGCCACACCTATTACAGAGCAATAATGCCCTGGATCCCTGCAAAACTCGAGCAGGAAAAGCACAGGGACCTCAGAAAGCACTGGGTTTTGCTAAAAACAACAGGCAGTGCCTTCAAGCCTTTGGAGTCCCTAGAGCAGCCAGGGGAAAAGGGGGAATTTTGTTGTTGCTTCATTTTTTAAAAACAGAAGTTCAGCTGTTACTTTCCTTAAATATCTTAATCTGGTCGTTATTCACTTTTTACCCACTGTGCATTCGAAATACTTGTAAGCAGTAGCCGTGGCGTCGGTTTTTAGCACCAAAAGAATTTTTCATCCATTTCTCTGTGTGTGCTAATGAACATGTGAGCAGCTAAATCTCCTTTTCCTAAACAAACAGTCATCAGCAGCGTGTAAGTATTTATTTGGCAACTTTAGCTGATGTTTTAGTGGATGCTAAAACCTTTGTTACCAGTAATATAACTGCTTCCCCCCCCCCCCCCCCCCTTTCTTTCCTCTCTCTATTTTTTTTAACTTTAAAGAGAAATGTACCCTTTTGGGGACAGAGGTAAGCAGCAAGTTTAAGAGAATTTCCTTCAGGCTTTCCACTAAAATCCAGGAGGAAAAATGATTGTCTGCTTTGTGACATTGTTTACACAAAACCTGAGAGCACAGTGAAATACTGTGTTAAAATTGGCTTTTTAAAGGACAAAGAAAACTCATTGTGAGACCACCTTTCCGAAAAATACCACTCACAGCTTAATATCATTGAGGTCCTGTGTGGCCATGCTTTGCTGCAGCTGAAGTTTTGTCCTTTTCCACATTCTGCAAGTTTTCTCTCCTGGTATACATATGTATTTTGATCCATTGAGAACGCAAAAAGTAGTGAACCTGACTGATGTTGGTGGAGGGCTTTGCTTGCATGGGACCAGCAGCATCAGACCTACAGATGGGAGAAATCCAAGTTTGGAATCTCTATGTGCATCGCAGTTGTTGGAAATCAGACAATGCATTCGTAGCACCCAGCTTTGTCTCCGAGGGCTCTTCTGAGCGCCCACAGCCACTGGTTTCTGAAAGGACGGAACAGAGGTGGTGAGCTGGCTCCGGTTCAGTCAAAGATGATAGCTGGGAGACTTTTTTAGAGAAGGGTTAGACAGCAAATTCCTTAACTCATTCCTTGCTCCCAGGTGCCAGAAGCAGAGCACACTCTCAGCTCTTTCACGGGTAGCTGTCCTGTCAAAAGTGACCTTGAGCAGAGCTCCAGCTGCCTTCAGCCTCCTTGTCTCCTTTCACTGAAGTAGCTGCCCCAGAGAGCGGGTCCGTGCCCTGCAGGGAGGAGGGCTGGGCACGTTCTGCCCCAGGCTGAGGGTGAGGGCTCATGGAACCGTGGAGGTGCAGCAAACGGGTCGGCTCCCACGTCACTGCGAGACACCGTGTTGGGCCAGACTGGCTGATAAAAGATAAAATCAGTGTAGATGTTCTAAAAACTTGGTATTTGTGATACTGATCTTAATTCATGGAGGTGTCCAGATGGTGACTTCAAGGTATAGGAATCCTGCCCCACGAGATCAAGGGCGTCTGTCGCGTTATTTAATAGGAAGGGGAGGTCCAAGAAGTTTACTGGAGGGTACTACTCAAGAGGTTATAAACTCTCCCACCCCTGTTAATCCCAGATTTACGATACATTTCCCACAACCTATACATGTTATTGGATTCACTGAGCAGCTGAAAGGAAAGGAGCGAAGAGTCTCGTCAGCTGAAAAAGCAGCGGCTGCCACTAGTGAGCTGTTCTGAAAACCATTTGCTTTTAACCATCCTGCCTAAAGTTGCAGGTTCATCTCACTGCACTGTTGGGTCTAGAATGAACGTCTTGACTCTTGGTCAAAGAAACAGAAGCATGTTATGTGATATCGATGCTGGGAACAGTGCTCAGGTGTGTTGTGATGTTCAGCCGGGGTCACAGTTCCCTGGGGCTTGCTCCGTGCTATGAGACTCAGGTGCTAGAGGAGCATAAGGAACATCTTTGGCCACTTGTCAGACTAAAGGCCATGCCCTGCCTTTCTCAGAAGGAGACTTTCCCTTCATTTGGCTTATGTAATTACATTCTTTAAGCCTAAATTGTCCATGCAGTTTCAATTTGATTCCATTTTCCTTACTCTGTTGTCAGACCATTGTTTCAGGTCCTTTTAAATAATTGCTGCTCTCTGTCCTGAGGACAGATGAAGAGGTCTCTGTGCAAACATAGCCTGTACAACCTCTGTTGGACTTTGCATTCTATTAAGATAAAAGTGTTTGAATTTATACGATAAATTTTAAGCTCTTTGTGACATTTATCTGAAGACAGCCTCAGCAGCTCTCCATGTTCTCTTGTCTCAAGCCAAATTTAGGATCTGAAAAAACTTCCCTCTTGGTAGATTGTGCTTGTCCCACCTAGGAGTTCCTGCCCTTTAAGGGTCTCTCTGAATTTGTGTCACAGATTCCTGTTTGCCAGGGCATGGAGTGAAATAGCTGCAAATGTCTTAGCCTGTTACTTGAAGCAACAGCAACAGTTTTGTGGGGCTCCAGCTGAAGATGCAGAAGATCATCGCAGGGGCTGGAGCTCTCTGGCACTGCTAATTTCTGCAATAAAGGTTCATTAAGAAGTGACTGGGAACACAGAGGTACTTGATACAAGCGGGCAAACGGGCAGCTTGGAAAATGAGGTCACACCAATGTCCCTCAGGTTGTACCCGCATAACAAACTGTGGATAAGGACTGTATCTTTTTTATTTTAAAATAAGATGATTATTTGTGCCAAGTCCACTCTGCAATTATCGATATTTAATTCAGAGTAACTTTGCATTTTCTGTAGGCACTAAATGGTGGTGTTGCCCTGGTTTGTGGTGTCTTGAGCTTCATGAAGCTGCACCGAGCCCCACTCCTCTGTGTTTTAATGTTTAAACGGGGTAGCTGATGATTTCCATTTCAAACTGCATCCAGACAGTAGTCTCTGAGTTTGTGGCAGGTGTGGTAGTTCGCACTTCATCACCAGTTCCCAAAACTCCAGTTCCCAGTAAGCTCAGATGGGGAGGAATATGCTTTTTGTACTTTTTTTTTTTTTTCTTTTCTCATAAACAGTTATCAAAGACTTGAGTATGCAAATCATTCAGGAATCTATTTGGCCTTTGGACAAGGAAGGTTAAGCTTTTTAATTTTACTGGCCTAAATTGATTATAATGTGTTCTCCTTCTAAATTCAGGGGATTTAAATTTTGTTATGAATTACGGGATTTGATCAAAAATATCTTTGCCCCCAGAAGTACTACTAAAATAAACACGGTGGTATCCAACCTTAGCAAAATGCTCTGGTTTCTTTAGATGCTTCAGGTAGCCTCCAGCACTGGGGAGGGTGTCACAAAAACATCCCTCTTTGGAATTTCTTTGGAAATGTGTGGCTAAGGAGTTCTTAAAAGATGACTGTTGAGGGTTGAGTCATCTGTGGCAAATGGTTAGATTCCCACAAAGGAAATTATTAGCCCCTGACAGTGACCTGTAGAGTAAACTTGCAATTTAGCACAGCGTTGTCCAGGGGCAGGACAGCTGTCTGTTAGCTTACAGGTATGTCCGTCACCGCACTGCGCTGCTGCTCTCTGTGGCACTTCACAGGTACATTTAGTTTAGTGCTTCTGTATTTTGAAAAGTAAACAATTTATTTTCTTAACTTTATTTTTTCCCTAAAAGTAAATATTGAAGTTGTCCCCTAAAAGAAAAAAAAAAGACCCAAACTATTAAATATGAGATAAGTGTAGACTGGGAACATTTTCTTAGAATTTAACTTCAGTAATTGCACTTGAGGTCTGCTGCTTGAGCTGCTCCTGAAGAAGAATTAGTGCCTGGAAGGCTTTCTGGCTTTTCCAGGTTAGGTTGGCTGTTTTAGTATTAGTTAAGTTTTAATATAAGCTGTTACTCCTTGTACATTCTGCTTGGCTTGTGTCCTTAGGTCTTCGTCACTGTAGCAGCATTATCACTGTAAAATATAGTAACATATGAAACATATTCTACCTCTGGAACGGGATGGGGCCGCTCTTGACACTGGCATTAAAAGGCCAAACGGAGGAGATGCTGTCACTGACACAGAGGAATGTTCTGCCTTGTCTCACAGTGTGCTGTTAGTGAGGCGTCCCCCAAAGAGTCTGGCACTTCCACATGGTGCTTCCATTCTCAGCTTCTGCATTCCGAAATCCCCACTCTGTCTAACCCAGGGACTCCTTCACAGCACATCAGTTTCCCAAAACCACATTCTGGTTTCGCTGAGCTCTAAGCAAAAACACAGCTTCAGCATCACACTGGGTTGTGACTTGACCATGAAAAACGTTTTCCAGTTCTTGGTGTTAGAGCTGGAAAACTTTGTTCCCTTCTCGTTCTGATACCCTGCTGAGAAATGGATTTGTGTTGGGTTTGAGAATTTAGACGGCTTTCGAATAAGGAGCTGGTGGGGATGAGATGTCAACTTTGAAGCACCAGAAAGTCTATTTGTGTCTGGTGGCCCAGGTTGTGAATGAGCTCAGGCTTGGTCTCTACTGCTGGAGGTCAGGGCTTTCTACTTCAACAAAATCTTCCTTGCAGCTGAAGTAGTATTTGAAGGCATAGGTTTTTTTCTTAATGGATTTGTTAGTCAGTTGCTTCGTATTTGAAATACTAACAAGCATACACTCCCATTTTGGAAGCGAGTGGTTTTGTAGTGTGAGATAAATGACTGATAAGATAAATGCCAATTGTTTTCCCCATACAGGGTATAGCCCTAAGCTTGTAGGGGCTGTAAAACTCAGGGGCATTTGCAAGATGGCCATGAGCTTGGTGGATGCTGAATCAGTTTTAGCTGGATGCTTTTCCTCTTGGCGTGCAGACAGGACACTGTGTTTGATGTAGGCCATTGAAAAACAATGTTTGCTTCAAACAGCCTTGCAGAACGGCACAGAGACGAGCAGCGTGGCTCTGAGCCTTGGTGTGCGATGCTGCGTGGTGATGTAGAGTGCGTGCTCCAGAAGAGTTCTGTTCAGGTTTCTTTAATGGGCTTTGACAGGTTGTTTGTAGCTTAATTTACAAATGAATTTGATTAAAGAGCTCAGTGAAAGACTCTACATTCAAGTTTGGATTTGAAGTTGTGGTCTACTAAAATGAAGTGGAGGCTCCCAAATTAACACCTCTGGAAATATTTGATTATCTTCTTAGTCTGGGATTGTTTTCCACATAGATGCTCTGTGAAGTAAAAATGAATCAGCTGCTCTCTTTTGCCACGTTACCGACGACAAGGTTTCTATTTGACTATAATATTACAGATGGTATCATAAGCTGAAGCGTCTTGGTACAAGGTCTCGTTCAGTTATAGTTGGGTGATGGAAGCCTGTCTTTGTTCCTTCACTTACAATTCCTAACCCACAAAAGGCCTCTTCAGGCCACAGGCTACAGAGCAGCCGTGGAGGGAGCATCAAGGCCACAGATGTGTGAAGACAGTGCCAGGAGATGTTTCTGTATACTCAGCCCCACGAGGAATAAGTGGACTTGCTAGAATGTCTGTACTTGTTCTGCGGTGTTGGAACAGATCCCTGGTCCTCTTAGAGCTGCAGCAGGTAGGAACTTAAGTGAAGATTAAACTGAGGACCAGGAGCGTATCGCAAGGTGGACG